>JACCHV010002349.1:0-14765 GCA_018907245.1 Eupristina koningsbergeri | reverse complement strand
CCTGGGGGACGTTGGTTAGTCGTGAACCCCAAACACGACGTCAAGAGACTTAACTTTTGGTGATTTAGCAAGCTTTTTCTGAGCTTTTATGCTTTTTCGCTCTAAACGCTTGAACTGGGTTCAAAAAAAGCACAGACAGTTAGATTGCTGCAATCTCTCACTACATTTTACACGGCCACAAACTTATAGCTGTGGCTTAATTTATCCAGATGGAGGTTATACTTTTGATTGGATCGATTCGGTTTCTTCCTAAACCACTTTCTCGCTTAACGTTTTACACATGCTGTCACAACAGCAAGCCTGTTCTCGGCTGCGATGGCTGGCTTGTCAAGGTAGCACAAAGATTGACAACGCTTGAGGGCAATTTTGGTCACATTAACTTGGTTGCTCACACATACAACACTGTACTTGAATATACAACTACCCCTAATTTTCAAGTTGGGCATGCAGTCGGCGATGATGTCAATTCAAAAACTATCCTATCTTCTAGAGGCAGACTTCATAGCCAACTTGCTAAAATCAAGGATGGACGCATATTTATGTCGCGCAGTGTAGTTTCTGAGCTCTTTGCAAACCATGCAAATTCGAAGAGTAGTCGCGCAGGTCAACAAGACTTGTTGGTGTTAGATTTACTTTTTGTTCTGCGTCTAGGATCAGTTGGTGTTGCGTTGGCAACTTTTGGCTGCAAGTAACCTGGAAAGATGCGTATCTTTGTTCTTGCTCTAACGCTTGCTTACCTCGTGTTTGTTCTTGATTTTAAAAGTTTTGCAAATGCAGAGGGGGAGCCTCAAATCATCGATTGTAAGTTTTGTTTGGCTTGCTTGTCTTTGAATCACTATGCTTTCAGACTGTTCTAAATCCTTTTTGTCTTCGATTTTTTGCTCCAAGTGCGAGTTGTTCACGTTTGACGAGTTTGGAGAAGTAATGTTTTTACAAGATAGTTCTTAGTTTAAAGTAAAGTTTAACTGCTTAAGTTACGCGTCCGTCATATTTGATCATATCAGCAATTGCAACATTCGAATCGCGGACTTGGTTGCTCATGTAGTTGTAAGTTTGTTCGGCATCAGCTACCCTCTGTTTTTCTTTCCAGCCGTATCAGCCGTATGGCTACGTCGACCTAATAACGGACGACTTCTGATACGCCGAGGAGAATATGCAAGCCTGGGCTGTGGATGGTGTGCTCTTCACGTACCAAACAGGACTTTGAGCTTTGTAAAGTGTTTATCATCGTATGTTTGCTATTCTGTTTAAAAACAAACCAAATATAACTGGACTCATCACGTGTTTCCGTCGTTTGAAAAGGTAAATAAATCAGGTAAACTTGATCGATTGCCACTTTGGTTCATTGCAAAAAATGGACGACCCAGGCCGATTTTGCCCTTCCTCCCCCCTAACATTAATCTACAGAGATAGAATTTTTTTATGATGATGATGAATGTGAAGATTGGTTAATATCGTAAATAGAACTCGAGCTCCGCCTGTGCGTGACTCATTCGGTTTTCATTGTTGTTGAAAGAGGTCGCGCACCTGCTATTCGGAAACTCCTACGCTCTACTCCTCTTGTTCAAGTTTTGTTTCGTAAACTGTTTGCAGCGTTTCTATAAATTGACGAAGGCGACAAGAGTCGGTTCCCTGAGTGTCAAACTACCTACCGCAAGTTTGGTTTACTCGTTTTTTGTAAACAAGGTCTAAAACTGCTTTAACTAAGTTGCGAAGGCGCCTCGGTTTATCGTGATTGCATCGGCATTATCTTCTGATCTGTGCGTAAATCTTGTTAAAAAAAGCTTGCTTACAGGTAACGATGCTAAAACATCTCACGCTGTTGTTGTTTTTCTTTGTCTTGCTTGAAACTCAACTTCAAATTTCGAGCTCACCTCTGATTATTGAGCCTCCAAAAGAGATTTCAACAAACGGCGATGCAAGTCCTTTGGTTGATCCGACAGTACCCAAAAAAATCGGCTCTTTTACAATGCCATTAAGGGCCGAAAATTTTGATTACAGGTAAATTTTAAGATATTTGCATGATTGTTAACACTCTACAGACGTGGCCCCATGATTCGCAACGCCGTGTACGACCCAGCCCTCAACTTGACTTACGTTTGGGACGCGAAGCGTGGAAGCTACACATTGCCTGGCGATCATCTTGAGTCCGAATAGATGCCGAGCTGGTTGCCGACATAGAATGAGAATTCCGATTAACTGAAGATTGCTTCAAATTTGTTAACTTTGTATTTAACTTGGTCGAAATGTTTAATAAGATATAATTAAATCTTAACACATGAGTTGCTCAAAACGAGGCAATCAAGTTTCAATTTATATTTACTTCTTCTATATTGACTGACTGCAAACCAGCCGAAGAATGCTAATCACCAAGCTGCTTGTTCCCAACCTTTTTTTGCCCTGCAACTGCTTTGCTTAGAGGTCGGTCAGTTCTTACAACATGCTCTCTCTTCCTTTTGGCTACTCGAGTAGTGGGCTAACGACGTAAACCCGTGAAATTCCTGAGCGACCGCGCGTAGCTGGGTGTAAAATTCACCAGACGGTTTCCCCTCTTCTAAACAAGAATTCCTTCACTGGGAGAGGGGAGCGCAGTGCTGCTCTAATCGGCCCCTTCGACAGAAGGAGTATATTTCACGACAGTAAGCCAGCGAGCTGTGGCCTCGGAAATAATCAATCAGACAAATTAATGATACAATGTAGGTGTATTGAAACGTCCTTCAGGTCTTACCGTCTCAAGCCTTTTTATGCTAGTTCACGTCTGTCGTCCTTGCGATGTCCTTGTGCCATTGTTTTCTGGAACAATCCAACGTTCTCTTTTTCGGAAGTGCTCAACTAAACAGCTTTTGGCTTTCTTTCTTGCTATGTTCTGCTCCAGTCACTTTGCTGCCAAGCTTCCATTCGCGCTTTTGGTACAAAGTAATGACGTTTTAAAAATCGATCTGTTCTGGATTCATGTCTTAGAGTAACGGTCACATAGTCTAACTTTGAGCATCTGTCTTTTGATGGCTCACTAACATCATGCGAACCGCAATTTCATTGATTTCGTCAGCGCCTGTGTTTCGAGGATGTGCAGTAGCGCCGGTTGGATGCATGACCTAAAGCAACGAGTTTTATCAGCATTAGGACATGGCGATTTTTAAGCGGTTTCTGGCTTTCCCAAACATGACCTATTTAGCCTCGATTCTTTTACCTAGCTCTTGCTTATAACTCCTCGGCATCTAAACGAGATAGCTAAGGTAATAGAGGTCACCTGCTTGTCCACTATATTTCTGTCCAACACTATATGTTCATGCACGAGGATTTGTTATCCCATCCATCTTATCTTGTTAGCGGTTTACCTCTAGACCCAACATCACTCCCATTTCTGACTTTTAAATTTAGCATCTCTAAAAGAACGTTTGAATTTTTGAGGACACCAGCTTAAGTCGTTGGCGTAGACAGCAGCTTGAGCGTCTCGTAACTGATTTTGAATCTTCGGCCGCTCTAATTAATCCTGTTAATGATCGTTTGAAGAGTGAGGACCAACAGAAGGGAGAGGGAAATAAGCTCCTTGCTGAAATTCTTCTAAACCTTGAATGTCACGTGTTCTGCTCCGCCTGCTTTATTTACCCGGTGTTATGCGTTCTGTAAGTTGATAAATTATTTTTTACTTTCTAGAAGTAGTAATTCGACTGAAACCCAGAACAAGGGCAAACGGTTATCCTTGGCGGTTTGTTTTGTATATGCTGAACAGCTGTAGATATGTGATTGTCAGTTGTTAGTTAAATTGGGAAATAAATTTCTTCTAAATGTTGTGTAGGAGGCACCAAAACAATTGGTTGTATTAGAAACTATTCTTACGAATTTGAACTGTTCGGCGATGGAGCTGCGGAACGGGCATACACCATGTTGGCAAGAACGAGCTTGATCGATCAGCATGGAGTTAACAAGTGGCTTATTGTTATTATAAATTGTGAATAAACTGTCGTTTCTATTTGTCCGCAGCGTTATATTTACGTAAGCACAACACGATAGGGATGCAATATTTTGTTAATTTAAAAATTTTGATTTTAAACCGAAGTTGTTTAGGGTAAAATTTTAATAAAAAGCAGTGTTTAGGCTTAATATATGAACATGTTGTTTGAGGGGAGACCATTCAGTCATGACTCGAAACTCTTTTGGTTGACCAGCTGAACGATCTTGGAACAGCATTCTCAAGTTGCGTCGAGCAGCTTTTTTAACCCTCTGAGAGAAGCGTTTAATTTGTAAACATCATCTAAGAAGCGACCAGGTTTATTAATTCGACTGGAACCTATAAAGAAGAAGACTCTTGTTTCAAATTTTCTAATAAATAGGTTTTGAATTCCAACTATCAGTTAAGCCAAGCTTAAACTGAATTCGAGCTTTATTTCATGGAACAAGTTGTCGTTCCGTTAGAGACTTGTCGACAGCAAGAACAACATCTATAAATTTTATTACTTCACAGGAACTCACTCCCACTTTATGTTTAATACTTAAACACGAATACCGACAACATAAAGTTGCGCACTGCCCGTGCGTAAATTCCACCTAACTCGAAGTAATAAAATATTTCGGAAAGTTTGGTGACTTGAATCCCTCAAAACATGTTTGTTGGCAGTAAATTTCAAAAAATCGGAGAGCTCCTGATGAGCATGTTTTTGGAGAGAGGAAGAAGGTGACTGTTCGTTTTAATGTCTCTGATGAACTTTGTTGCACATATACGGTACTGATGGCACAGGCTTTTTTTAAAGTTCAAAACCTATGATCGTGCATTCTTCGAAAACCGCTACTCATTGTCTAATCCTAAACTTTCAGACCATCATGATAATACTGATTGTTTTGAGTACGGCCTTGGTGCTATTCCTCTTTTATCACTTGTTCTATAAGCGATTGGGATTGCCACCGGGCCCGATGCCAGTCCCATTTGTAAAATTTAGTCTGAAGTCTTAGAATAAGATAAGCTTTTCAAGATTGGCAATACGATTGCATTGAATATGAGTCGTCGATGGGAATTGCAATTTCTTAAGTGGAAACAGAAATACGGTAAGCAATACTGTGCTCCTTGTGAGTTCATAGAACTGATTGGATGTAGGCAAAATCTTTACCTATTGGGTCGGTGAGTTGCCGATCGTTTCGGTCAACGACTACGACTTGGCTGTTCAGCTGTTTGTTAAAGAAGCTGATGCGTTTGCCGAACGCTGTGCCCCCGAACACTTCTTGCGCTACACTCGTGACGGACATGTTTCGGGTAAGTGCTAGAGACGAAGTACTGTCAAAAGCATGTTCAGGCGTGATTTTTACATCCGGCTATCTTTGGCAAGACCAGCGGCGTTTTGCATTGAGAATTCTGAAAGATTTCGGTCTAGGCCGGAATGACATGCAGGACAAGGTTGATCGTTGGCTTCCCCAAAACCGACTTTTGGTCCAGATTTTAGACGAAATTCGCTCGGTCATGGAGCGTGTAAACAGAAACATTGTGGCCGGAGTTGACGAGCACGACTTTCACCGAGAAACGGATTTGGCCATCGGTTCCCTCATCAACACGATGATTTTCGGCTATCGGTTTACAGATGTAACGTTGAAGTTGTTGGCTTTGAGCCCGAAGACGTTTAGGAGAACAAAGAGGAGTTCTATCGGATCAAATCGAGGACAACGCAGGTGATTCGTAAGTCTTTGCAGAACTCGCTTCAATTCTTACTTTGCACGGCTAAGGCTCTTTTACCGACCCCATCATTTCAATCGGTCGCTTCAACAAGCTGTTCTTTGACTGCATGTATTTTTATTGTAAGCGAGTCGTCATTGCGTTCGAGGAGATTTACGCCTTCCTCGACAAGAATATCCAGCATCGAAAGGCGTCGGAGTTCGATTTGAAATCGGGCAACCAAGAGATGATTGTCGAACAGCCGCAGGACTACTTGGACGCTTTCTTTATCGAGCGGGATAAGCTGAAGCAGAATGGTAAGAGCACAGCCGTGTTCTACTCGTAAGTCCATTGTCAACCGACCACACACATGACCGGTCTGTTCAGAATACCTCAGCTGAAGGGAATGTGCTTTGACTTATGGTTGGTTTTTGAAATGCATAAGCATCGTCGGAAGTTGCGGGTCATTTCAAAAGCTCGAGTTGCTGTTACAATACCGTATTTTCAAAAAAAAATTTTCTTCTCGCAAAAATTTTTAAATTTTGGTTGAAAAACGAGGTTGATTCAAAATGCGGTAATTTTCGTAAATGACCTGAACTTGAAATGTCATTGGAGCTAAAAGACACGTGCTATTCTTGAGGTTTGCTGGTCAAGTAAGCTCTCTGTACAGGAAAAATCGAGCGACTTCCACTTACAGGAAACACTGAGCTCCACTCTGACGTGGATCTTCGGCCTTCTTATTGGCTATCCCGAGTGCCAACGAAAGTTGCATCAGGAACTGGATTTGATCATTGGTGACAAACGGATGATCCGCTGGACGGATAAGCCTAATCTACCTTATTTGAATGCAGTCATCGCGGTATGCTTTCGACAGGCTGATAATTTCGAAAAATTCAGGAGGGTCAACGAAAAGCCAACATTTTCTCGCAGAACGTGCTGCGACAGGCCTCACGAGATGTGGAAATCGACGGAATAAAGATTCGCAAAGGCACTTGCATTATCCCTCAGATATCGGCTATACATTACGACCCAGAGGTGCCTAGAAATTCAATGTTTGTATTTGGCCGATTTAGGTGTTTGCGAATCCTGAGGAGTTTCGTCCGGAAAGATTCCTAACGACCAATGGTCAATTTAAAAAATTAGATCAGCTGATTCCTTTCTCGCTGGGTGCGTTTTTGAAAATATTGATTAAAAAGAGGTTTGCAGGAAAACGAGTCTGCTTAGGTGAAAGCATGGCTCGCATGGAATTGTTTTTGTTTGTTGCAAATCTGTGCAATCACTACGAGGTACAGGTTTTAAAACAATTGTTCATTTAAATTTAGTTCTCACCGGGCAGTCAACCTCCAATACTGGAACGATATCCGAACGCGGGAGCTAACACAATGCATCCATACAAGTGTCGGATTAGACGTAGACTTTAAGAAATTTATTATTACAATCACTTTTCCAATTTTGTTTTAAAAATGTATTCTCTAACTTCGACTACTAAAGCACAAACTTGCTTCACAATAACCTTGTTTAGAAACAAAATTCAAGTTTTAGTTAAAATTTAACAAGCTTAAGGTATAAAACAGTAGCCCTGTAGTTGGTTAAAAGACCGGCTAAAAATAACCGTATATTATTGCAATTTGATTTGACTACCGCCTTTGACTATAAGATGATCTAAAATAAGTTTTGATATTTTCAAATTTATCGTACCATTAAGCCTCGCATAATCGTTATTCTATATTGTCTACATATTTAATTTTAGTTTTTAAATTGCTAAGAATAAATTCTAGAATAGTCCTAATTAGCAATCGTTGGTCTGAATTTTTAAATTCAGTCGAAAGAATAACAAGCAGTAAGACAGTGATCAAGTGTAGAGATTTTAACTAAAACTAGTGGCAAATGTTGTAATTAAAACCTGAATCAAACTTGAAAAGCCCACCAATTTCATAAGTTGTATGGCAAAAATCTATCATCATTGTTGCACGCTTGGAATCAAGCCACAGAACAGTGTAATTGAAAGACAGTATGTGCGCACTGTTGAGCGGATCACAACAAGCGGAAACGCTGACTGTGCAAGCTGGCTGTGATTCGAGCTTTTTTATTGGTGGAAACTTCTCCGACTGTCCTATCCTTACTGCAAGGACAGAGACAGGCATGAATGTAACAAGAATTTATTGCAACGTCTGACCGCTTAATCCACAATTAGCAGTGATAACCATAATAATAGTGGTAGCGCGAAGCTCTTCGCAAAAACTATAGCACGCTTGACCAGTGTTCCGAGAATTCGCGGCAACTTGAATTTCCCGCAAAAATTTCATCTGCTTAACTAGTGAATCGAATCGCGAATTCCTCGGACACGGCAACTGACTCAAATAAAAACTGACCGCTCTGCGAAATGGTGACTTTCCATTTGAGAGTCGCCTCAGTTCAACGTTGCTAACTGTGATGCTTGACTTTTTACAGAACACAATTGATTTAAGACGTAAATAGTTGTATGGCTGCTAATCTTTGTTGGTGCGTTAGCGAAATCAAATTCTAGATGTGTGAGTTGAGCCAAGTAAATATGTGACCAATTAAATGCTCATAAAAGGCACGACTGCTTCACAGAAACAACGCGCTTTTCTGAGGACTTAAAAGCTGGATCTTAATGGTGACAGTAGTCAACTTAGGCAACCGTTGAGACTGCTTGTGTTCAGGTCGATTCATGCAAAGGCTATTAAAAAGGGAAAGCAGTTGATGATGAAGAACTCTGTCATTGCAAATCATCCGCATCTGCCGATGTATTTAGATGTCTTGATGCTATACAAGCCTCAGTTAGTGTGTTGGATATCCAGTTTTTCGGCGGCAGTTTTTGAAATTAGTTCGACTAAATTCTGTGTTTGAAACTATCCTGTAATGGCATTTCAGCTTGCGGCGTTCCGTGGGCGCTTTCTGTAAATCCAACTTTAGGTGTTCCTGAAACCAAACTTTTCCAGCTCTCAGATTCCTCCAGTCCAGATAGTACCCCTTCTGTCCCTTTTCTCCAGAGACAAAAAAGCGACCTACATTTGCCAGTCTCTTTTTTTCGTCATCATCTCCACAATTGTTAGTAGAACAAGTTTAGCAATGTAAGACATTTTAAGAACAGGATGTTTGATTGAACACAATTCAAAGGTGTTGTATCAACGCTAGCCAGCATTTGACGCTGAAGCGCATATAAAGGTGCCTTGTTTTGTAGCTTTTTCGGATCAAACTTTGAAACCAATCTTGCACGGACACGACGACAGGGATGACCAGAATCGAAAGCGACACCCATTTTGAGGCTTTCAGCTGAATTAGCCAACACTGTGGCGCAAGTTTGCGGATCTTCCAACGAGCAGCTTGATTCACTTAAAATACGATCCCGATTTGATGAGGATTAAACGAAACGCTAGCCGCAGAGGTCTGTTCAGGTAGCGAAATAAGCGCGTATGGATGCTGAAACCTTAGCTCATGCATCCTTTGATTGCAACCTAGCTGTCGAATTTTTACAACGACTTCTATCATGCCGACCTCGATTTGTTTATCAGGAAAAATTAGGTCAATTTTAATCAGTGGGTGCGCAAAAATCAAATCCACGAGCAGTCACGCAGGTGCACCAGCAGCTGCAATTGTTTCGTTTTTTAACCCCGACTTTGTTTCACGATAATGCGACTAAGTGCTTGCTTACTAGCCCTTTGGCTTGTAGCCGCTGATGCCAAACCGTACAGCAAGGTCATCAAAGAAGTGGAAGAGTGGGGAGGTTGGATTCAGGGCTGCTTAGCCTAAAATGCTCCATTTTAGTGATTCCACACGGCTTGATCGTCGACAAAACAGAAAACACTCATCTGGAGGACTTCTACCAGACCGGATCCATCGAACTTCGCTCAAACGCAAAGAAGTTAGTGCGCAATTTAAGCCTAGGTCTAGCCTTGCCGCCAGGCCAAAGTCGAGTATCCGCTGAGGAGTTCTATGACCAAGCAGTTGCCAACTTAAAAACCGAAATGCCTCAGCTCAGATGGGTTAAATTCTACGACGGCTATACGTACTTCCCCGAAAACGGAGTATGATCTAAACTTGAAACTTAAGTTATTGTGCTTAGACCAGCGAACAACTTGAAAACGAGCTTGTTTATCTGAAGCACCATCTTCAGCGTGTGACTCGTATTTTGCACAAGAACGGCTTGGACGTGGAGGAAGAGTCTGAGTTTTACGTCAACATGCTCTTCAACAAAGACGTAGTAATGAAGAGTCGTTTCCTCAAAGTCTTGTCCGAAGAGTACGGATACAAGACCGACCTTAGCAAGGTCGTTGGCGACTGCATGGTTCGTCTGCATCCTCAGCTGGACAACTTCCGTCTCAAGATCGAGATAAACTTTGTCGAGAAGCTCTCGCCATTCATCAGATCTGACTATCCGAAAGAGCACGCACTCCGTCATACAACATTTGAAGCCATCACACAAGGACGCATCAGTAGCCGAATTGCTGGAGTCTTGTTCTCAACACTTATGGGATCACCGCCGCCGTTCCTCCAATGTCGAATTTAAAAATAAAACTTATTTTCGAAAAACAATAAAAATCTATAAAAAAGAAGGGCGTACGAGTTAATTGCTTTGTGGTAATTATAGGTCTTCGCCAGGGCCACTAGTCACACAAGCGCATATCCCGTCCCCAACTCATTCTTTGTTCAGACTGCTAAACAACAGAGAACTTGCAAGTCTGTGTCGTCTCATCGGCTGAACTGTCTGCATAACACCCGCGGTGATGTTCAATTTTGGTCTTGTTTGAAAGATTTCCGGCAACATCGTATGTTGACGAATAGTGTGCCGGCATCGCTGATTACTCTAGTTTAATGATGTTTACGACTACGCCCAGCCCCCATGTTTACAGTTCATTATTGGCTCAACCAACGCTTTCGAATGTTCTTTGCTATCTGATTTTATTAAAATCAGCCGCAGTGACACTGCCCTAATGTCGTATCTATTTGTGGTCCAAAGGGTACGCAAAGAGCAAAGTTAAATAGATTCAGCGTCAACAACTAAACAACAATAAACAGAACCATAAACGATAAAACACAGCACCCCAAAGAATTGCCAGCTCACTTCGCAAGCGACCAGACCAGACCTATAAGAGAAACACCTGTCTACTCAAGAGCTAGGCTACTTCAGTGCTCCTAACATTAAGTATAATGGTTCTCACCTTCAGAAACGCAAAAGCTTCGACTATTTAAATTGCCTCTTTCAGTCCTCTTACTGCTGCCCCAGAAACTGGCCAAAAGAAAGCCAACACAAAGCTAGGCGCTGTCGCTGGCGGACACCATCCACTTCATAGGCCGACAGGAGAACGTGTCATTCCCGCGAACCAGCTGAACTCAAGCTGGCTTGGTTCAGTTGCGCACAGCTAGGCTCGAACTTCAGCGTACGACCTTCTTTCATGCAAGAACACGGCACTACCACTTAATCAAGCACGCACCTGCTCTCATTCTCAGTTTGAACTTGTGAAATTTAAACGCAAATGATGAATTTAAAAAGGTAAAGCACTATGCCAAAGGCTTTAAAAGTCTTGAAAAGAAATAGATAAACATGGCGCAGAAGTTGCGCGAATACACAACCGGCTTTGCCTAGTCTATAAAGCAAAATAGCAATTATTTGAAATTGCGAGATTAGGAATGCGTAGTCGTAGGCCATTCTTGTGTACTCTAGCCTAACAATCGGATTATGGGGGTCTGCTGGAGGTAAAGTCGATTTCTGATCAAACTTCGGCAGATGCACAAGTCCCCTACACCTGTCATACCTTGGCAAAAGTTGGTGAAACAGGCGTGGAATTGAATTTGGAATTGCACGGAATTAAGATTCCATCAGAGCACAGCATCATATCCGCTAACCTCCAAAATCTCAACTTTCTGAGGTGATCTGAATTGATAGGACAAAATTTATGACTTTCGAAACCATGTCGAATGGGCTTTTAAAGCTGCAAAACATTCGGTTCCATGTATCTCAAGTATTTCCCAGCTAAAGAGGTTGAGTATAGGCTTTTACAAGGTCAAAGCTCCTAATCATTCGATAGCCAAAAGAACCAAGTTGAAACTTGATCGCCAACACCTCCCAGCCTGGACCGTCCGCACTTTCTTTGAAGTAGGTTGCTTGACACCGTACAAATCCGTGGAAACAAGTTCGCTCCACAGAAGCTTATCTCACACTAGGACGGCAAGTGCAACGATTTATTTGGGCAACGATAAAAAAATGCCTTACAAAGAACACATAAAATCCAGAAAATTTACATACGACTTGGTTTGGTTTCAAAAATGCAAAATAAACTTGTTTACTGCTTATCCATCAACTCCGATTGCTCAACCGAATCGCTATTATCAACACTGGAAAAAGAAGTAAAAGTTGGATCTGAAAAGTTACCACATTTCATCGTGACAATGGATAACGCCCTTCAGACGCTTTTTAGACTCCTGAACGTGCAACTTGTATTGCTCTAACTCACCGCGTGTCTCCAATTGCATGGGAGAGGCCTGCTCTATTTGGCTGGTCAGTTTCTTAATGATGGCCTCCTTCTCACTGGTCAGCTAAAAAAGACCGAGGAATTACGAGGTTATGAAGTTGAAAACGGCTACAAACGCCAGCTGTGTAAAACATACTCTGTCAAGCTTCATATGTAGCTCATCACACTCGCTCTTCTCGTTTTCCAACACTGTTTGACAATTAATCAACTCGTTTTCTAGCTGCTTGCGACGTTTCTCGGTTTTCCTTTGTGCGTTGTGAACAGTCTCCAGATTGATAAGCAGCTCTTGCTTCTCCGTCTCCAACAACATCTTCTCTTGCTGAAACTGATTGCAAGCCTGTTCAAAAATCTGTTCTTGCTGTTCTAGTTGCTCTTGGTGTTCGTGAACCAACGCCTGGGCAGTAGCCTGAAATATTGTGACATCATTAAGAACTTCAGACCTGAAAGTCACGACTTCCACACTGCGTGAAAAACCAGAAAAAACTCGCCTCTAACTGGCGCAACTCCTCATCTTTCAAGCGTCCTGCTTGCAACAATGCCTCATACTCGTCTTCAGCTTGCATTTGCAGGGTTTTAAATTTTTGGGTTACTTCGTCTAGTTGATGACTAAGCTTAATGTTCAAATCGCGCTCCTCTTGTAGGACCAGCGAAATGTCGCTTAATTGCGTCGACAATTCGCTGATTCTCTGCTGATTCTGTCGATTTTCTTCCTCAGCTTGTTCCAACAACTCCTGTAAGCGCTGCTTATCAGCTTGAATCTGTTTTTGGTTCAGATTCTCTCGCTCAAGTTCCTTTTCGATCTCGAGCAGATGTTTCTAAAATTTGATTTAACAACATACCAAACGACACTTGCCTTTTTCAGCCTGTACCCGCCAAAGAGATCGCGTTTCATTCGTGATGTAAAGTCCTTTGGTTGCATCTTATCTAAAGCTAATAACAACTGTGACTAAGTGAATAATTCTTTGAATAGAGACAGTACGGTTGTGCTTGCCGTAACAAACCCGGTGAATAAAGAGCGCGCGAAAGCAAATAAAGTTTGGTCTAAAACATGAATTAAATCAATAAGCTGCGGAAGTGAATTAGCATCTTCGCTCGACACTGGCAAGGAAGTCGACCGAGCGCATTCTCGCTCATTTGATTGCAGCATCGGAGTTGGTCGACTCACTCACTTGGCTGCTGTTTCAACTCACAAGGATGGGTCGAAAGAAAGCAATAGACTACAGCGCGGGCCTCGAGTTCGTTCCTCGCGCAGACGAACCTCGTGATTCAATCTTGTAGTGCAAATTCTTTTGTTTCATTCGTATTGCGCTTATTAATTTAGATGATGATAGCAGCGAGAACTACGGCTGCCAAGAATGCCAGCATTTTGCGGCCAAAGAGAGCCTCTCTCAGTCGCACAATAAATCTGCAAATCTGCGCAAATCTGCCCGTTCTGTTCGGAGCGTTGTAAGCTCGTCGACATCGTTTGACAATGCGAACGCCTGCTGTCTGCATGGACATCAGACCTGCAAAGTAGTCCATCAATGTGTTCGGAACAGTGATTTTCAATTTCAGAAGGTTCATAAATCAATGGACATGTGTGTGTTACCAACTGTTGAGAACTACTACGAAAATATTGCGCCTGTCTCAACAGAGTTGCCAGCACCAAACCAGACCTCTAGTAGAGCCAGCTTCAACAGTTCAAAGTAGTCTTTAAAGTTTTGTGTTGTAGCCTTTCCTTTAGCTTTTTGAATGCAGAAAGTGACGGAAAGTCGGTGGGCTTACAATCTTCAACTCCGAAGTCTGATGTCAAAAACAGCAAGAAGAAGCAGACGTTGTCGGCTGGCCAAGAAGGCGATTTGGACTGCTGCTTGCACAGCCACAAATGCGACATGACAGACATCGAGACAATCAATTCAGACAGACCGATGAATAACGTGTCGATAGCCTACATGAGCAGCGGTAAATCGCACTATTTTGACCTGCTTTAACTGCTCTAAAATAGCCAGTCAGTCGAAAAGAAAAAATGACAACACAACAACAGCATCTGAGAACAATGCCATCTGTCGTCATATTGTTTTTGAAAAATTGGGAAAGCCAACCGATAATATAGTATGCTGCCGACACGGCGAGAGCTGCAGCGAAGCTAAGACCAAGATGAGTCGAGAGAGCAAGGGGATGCAGTCGCAGCGATCGCTAAGCACAGACGACTACGAAAACATCAGATCTTATCCGATCGTGCCTGCTCTGTCGTCAGTCGGTCGTTTAAGTCAGGGCACCGTCGACAAAAGGTGGGACATTTTTAGAACTGTTGACCTTGCTTTAGTGCCAAATCGAACGGCTACGACAACTTTCGTTTGTCCGAGGAAAACAGCGTTTTAGAGGCTGAGTTTCCGCCGTCACGTAAGCAATCGCTGCGCACTCACTCCAAGTCCGCGTTATTGATGCCGGCTAAAGACTCGGCCGTGTCGTCGTCAAGTTGGAACGACTCTTTGGAACTTTCGAAGAACAGCACGGTCACTGCTGTTGCGCCGATGAGACGGTCAGCTAAGGCGAGAGTGCTGTCATCTTCTGGTGGGTATCTGGCCGAAGTCTTCAAAAAGTGGGCAGAAGTGAAGCTGAAGACTGGTGAACGATTTGGCGATGTTGGG
>JACCHV010002338.1:0-11673 GCA_018907245.1 Eupristina koningsbergeri | reverse complement strand
GGCAGCAGCCTGGATGACCAAGTCGGGTACTAGTCGTCGATTCATTTAAGAGGTATGTTTATGCCAGCTTGAATGTACCTTGTAAATTTATTTTTTAGACTTGGAAAAGAACGATTGAGCCACATGAGTGCAAAAATGGGACTTGTCATGGGAGCGAATAAACGCATTGTGCCCCTAAACCACCCAACAACAACGGGAAGACGTCTAGAAGGTGCTTGGTTGACGGCACTGCTGGGAAAGCTGACGCTGCGGTTCCATCTGGCCACCATCATCATGAAGACCCCGCCCCTTGTTTTTGTTGGCTTTCTTTTATGGAGCAGTCATCTCAAAAACTTAGTTGTCAATGTAAAATAAATTGACTATTTTTGAAAGCTGAGACATCAAAACACAAGTTTAAACGAGCACAATATCTCTAAAATAAAGCTAGAAGATGTGACGCCGGTCCTACAATCAAGCATGATTTAGTTTGAGCGCCACGCAGTTCAATTTAATAAAAATTGAAACGCATCGGAAGCTCGGTGAACTTCTGGTCTACGCTTGCATGCCATGCATCAGGCATATCCTTTGCAGATATCCTCAAAACTGTCGGAGGCAAAGCAGTTTCTGTAACTGCAACTTGTGAGCTACTGTTCGATATCAGCATCTAACGAGTGAATAGAGACATCTAGCAAAGTAACACCAACTGCGTCGTCGTCACTCAAATCAAGAAACGACTTGTAACCTTGGTGCTGCCTTGTTTCGCTGAAGCTTTCACACACCTAACACAACCTTTGAAGAGCTTTTGGATCATTTATCTTCACAAACAAGAGCATCCTTTACTGGTAGTCCAGAATGCGCAGGAAAGACGTCTACTGCATGTACAGCGGACCTATCGACGATCACTCGACTGCCTCATATTCCATGGTTAAGCTGCCATAGCTACCCTTGAGCTACTTAGACGGAAGTTATTGAAAGTCCGGGTTTAGTTTATTTGGGGTCGCATGGTTTGATGGTTTGAGTTTTGGGCCGCTCTGCCATGTTAACGAAACATTCATATTGTTGCAACGCAGCCTTGAGGCGTATTCGTTTGAACCTTGCCTGCCTACTACTGCTACTCTCTGTTTGAGCATAATCAACGCATCGACACCATGGACTGCACGATTGCCGTAGCTTGCGTTTACCATTTTGTCTGCCCAGTATCGTTAACAATGTTTCAGCGTCAAACTGATTTTTAAATCTACAGTGCGTGACATAAATATGCGCCCAACTGCTAATTTTGCAAATTGGGCATAAAGTCTTTTTCTGAAAAGTAAGGTATCTCTAGAAGATAGGATAGTTTTTGAATTGACATCATCGCCGACTGCATGCCCAACTTGAAAATTAGGGCTGTTTGTATATTCAGACACAGTGCTGTATGTGTGAGCAAGCAAGTTAGTGTGACCAAAGTGTGCCTCAAGTATCAAGCGTTGTGTTACCTGTACAAGCCAGCCATCGCAGCCGAGAACAGGCTTGCTATTGCGGCAGCATGTGTAAAACGTTAAGCGAGAAAGTGGTTTAGGAAGAAACCGAATGGATCGAATCAAAAGTATGGCCTCTATCTGGATAAATTAGGCTACAGCTATAAGTTTGTGGGCGTGTAAAATGTAGTGAGAGATTGCAGCAATCTAACTGTCTGTGTCTTTTTGAAACCCAGTTGAAGCGCTTAAAGCGATAGAGCATAAAAGCGCAGAAAAAGCTTGCTAAGTCACCAAAAGTTAAGTCTCCTTGACGTCGTGTTTGGGGTTCACGACTAACCAACGTCCCCCAGGTAGCTCAGGGTAAGAGTCGGTGGTTTTTGAGGACACGTGGGCAGGAGTTGAGGGTGGGTCACCCAATGATTCGAAGATTGACCTACGAAGTCTATACGCTTGCTTGACTGGGCGGGAGAGTGGTGGAGTGGGCCCAAAGTAGTAGCTTCCCGTAAACCGGCTCCGGCCGGGGCGCACGACGCTCGTGCTGTCCGTATAGTCGGGAGGTCTCAGGGCCGCCAATGAGAAACCGAAGCCGTCTCTTGAGGCGGAAAAAAATGCGGCAGTAGCAGCAGGGAGTCCACCCCTTAGGCGGGTCGGAAACAGTTCGGCTGAACCGTAATCTTTTGCATGAGCAGGAATCCCGGCTCTCCTATTCGTCTGGCCTTGAGTCAGCTGTCGCTTTCGCGCAGCTTACTCTTCGCTCGAAACCAATGTTGGTTTGCAAGACTGGCTGCTGTGCATGCGCTGCACGAAGCCAAATCAGCTTCTGCCAGTGGCCATAAAAGCTCTTTTGCACTATATGCAGTGCCAACTTGCGTCTTGTCTTCTCGCTCTTAAGGATGAATCTTCAAAAAGCATCCAACTCGACGAAGTCAATTAATATCATTGCCAACTTTATGCCCAACTTCCGAAATCAGCGGCTAGGCGCATATTTATGTCACGCACTGTAGTTACAAACTAGACTAAACGGCGGATGCATTCGTTAATCCAACTTTAGATAGCACGCGGTTGGCTCAAAGGAATTCCAAAAACATGTACTACACCCAAACGTCAATTTCACTTCAATGAATTTCTTATATCAATTGGTTAACAATGTGGGAATCACGCACATCTTTGCATACGTTTTCATTACAACTGTTGTTCGCCAACTCATGCCTGCCGTCTTCCTAATTTATTGTACCATCGTCTATTCGCTCGGCTCAGAAGTCGCTTTTCCGGTATTGTCCAGTTAAGCAGCTTCCAGCCTCGTCCGTTGTCGTGCTTCACTCCCGCAACTTCGCTGGCATCTTTCCATTCATACTTCTGATGCGACATCTTTTAAATTGGTCGGTGCACCGATGCATATGTTAAAATGGCAGTCTTGCATTTGAATCCCCAGCACTCATCGTTTCATACTCCTTTGGCACTGTACCAGTCGTGTCTCCATTGATTTCACCGAGACCCAGTTTTGCAGCTGTATTTGACTTATGTTTTGGTGCAAGCTTACACCTAGTTCAACATTTGAAGACTAAAGTTTTCCTAAAAGCTGCTCTTCTTTAGTTGTATTAGCATCTAGTTTGGACAATCATGCACAAGTTTTTATCGAACTTGTAGGCGAAGCTGTTTGAATGCTTTTAGCTCTGTTTTCCTTGCATCTGCTTGATCAATATTGTTAAGATTATTAACAAAACAAGTTGTAAAGATTCAACATTTGTACCACAATTACAAGTAGTTAGATTGCATTGAAAAATCAAGGAGAAAAAGCAGGATCGTGAATCCGTCGAGCAAGAGGTCCCCCATCCATAGATTTTTTGAAAAATGTACACATAATGGATTGCTGTTTTTGTGCAATATCGTTGCATTCGCGAAAGAACGACAAAGCTTCTAGTTATAGTGGTTTGATATGTATTTGTGGGAGGAAAAAGAAGCAACAGAGCGAAAGTGCAAAAAAAGCTTGCTATGTTAGGGGCACGTATTGCAAGCGAGCTAGCTACGTTGTAGCGACAATTGCAGCAGCAGCAAGCTAGCTACGGCGTGCTTGCTCTTGGTGTGCTTTGAATTTGGCTTTCTCCTAGTAGCAAGGGGTTAGCGAGTAAGCAAAAGCTTGTTTTGGTGTTTTTCCTTCCCACACATGGTGCATTGCGTTTGGCTTCTCCCTAGTAGCAGGGGAGTTAGCAAGTGAGCGGAGAGCTTACTGCGGTGTTTGCTGAATGTTGTGCTTTGATTTGGCTTTCCTCTATTAGGAAGGGGATTAGCAAGTGGTTGAGCTGGCTTCTTGTGGCTAGTCGGTTGCAAGAAGCTGGTTCTGTGTGGCTCCACCGCCTAGCGGGGGGTGTTCTCGGCAGCTGGATTGGCTTCTCAGTCCTTGAAAGAGGGCGGTGGGATTGTCAATGAAGGTTGTCTGGGGTGCACCTGTGCTGCATACAGTCTTATTGAAAAGGGGCATGTCAAATGCAGAGATGGCATTTCGAACATTGAATTGCGAATTGTAGGCTGCTTTGTGCGGTCGGGTGTTTGGAAGTGAGGTGGAGTTGGTGTGATGTTGGAGATAATGAGGGGTCGTAGAGGTACACATAATAGAATACGGTGACGATTGGTTGCAGACTTTCCCTAGTGAAAGCTAAGCAGTAATCTGGTTGATCCTGGCTGAACTGATATGTTTCTTTCAAAGATTTAGCCATGCATGTGTAAGTAGAGTTGATTGAAGGCGAAACTGCGAACGGCTCAATACAACAGATATAATCTACGTGCTTTGACGTTTTAAACGGATAACTGCGGTAATTCTGGAGCCAATACGTGCTAAAAGCCGAATTCAGCAATGAGTTTGGTGCACTTATCGGAGCAAAACCTTTCCTGGTTTGATGCTAACTCTGGATAAACTGGCTTATCGCATGACCCTGTGTCGGCGAAGTTGCACTCGAGTATCTGCCTTATCAACTATCGTCGGTAGTGTATTGGACTACCGAGGTGTTGACGGGTAACGGAGAATAAGGGTTCGACTCCGGAGAGGGAGCCTTAGAAACGGCTACCATGTCTAAGGACAGCAGCAGGCGCGCAACTTATCCACTGTTCATTGGAACGAGATAGTGACGAGAAATAACAAGCTTGTTCTCTTTGAGGTCGAGCATTGGAATGGATGGAACGTAAACAATTCCATGAGTAACAACGAGAGGGCAAGTCTGGTGCCAGCAGCCGCGGTAATTCCAGCTCTCGTAATGTATAGAATTATTGTTGCGGTTAAAAAGTTCGTAGTTGGATTTTCTACTGCAACTGGTTGCATCTAACGATGTGGACTAGAAGCAGTACTTGTGCCACGATCGGGGCGACCCGACGGGGTGCGGATTACTTTGAACGGCTTAAGTGCTCAAGGCGAGTCTCAGGACTGAATACCGGTGCATGGAATAATGGAACAAGGTTTGGGCCGAGTTTTATTGGTTTTGTCGGCCAAGACAATGGTTAACAGGAACAGCTGGGGGCACTCGTATCGCTGCGCGAGAGGTGAAATTCGTGGACCGCAGCGAGACGCCCTAGAGCGAAGGCATTTGCCAAGAGTGTTTTCATTAATCAAGAACGAAAGTCAGAGGTTCGAAGGCGATTAGATACCGCCCTAGTTCTGACCGTAAACGATGCCAACTATCAATCCGCCAGTGGCTTTGAGTCGTTGGCGGGCGGATGGACGGAAACGAAAGTCTTTCGGTTCCGGGGGAAGTATGGTTGCAAAGCTGAAACTTAAAGGAATTGACGGAAGGGCACCACCAGGAGTGGAGCTTGCGGCTTAATTTGACTCAACACGGGAAACCTCACCCGGCCAGTACATCATAAGGATTGACAGATTGAAAGCTCTTTCATGATTTGATGAATGGTGGTGCATGGCCGTTCTTAGTTCGTGGCGTGAGTCGTCTGCTTAATTGCGATAACGAGCGAGACTCTGACTGCTAAATACCTGCTGGATTGCTTGTCCGCGCGGCTTCTTAGCTGGATTCGAGACTGCAAGTCTCAAGAAATAGAGCAATAACAGGTCTGTGATGCCCTTAGATGTTCGGGGCCGCACGCGTGCTACAATGATGGTCACAGCGTGCTTGTCCTCGCCCGAGAGGGTTTGGTAAACAGTTGAGGTACTATTACGGCTGGAATTGAGTGTTGAAATTTTCCCTCATGAACGAGGAATTCCAAGTAAATGCGAGTCATCAACTTGCATTGATTACGTCCCTGCCCTTTGTACACACCGCCCGTCGCTACCCGGGACTGATTCGTTTCGAGAAATTCACGGACTGGCTGCCGTCGGATTTACCTCTGATACAGCAGGAAAGTGACTTGATCGCGATGGATTGAACCGGGTAAAAGTCGTAACAAGGTATCGGTAGGTGAACCTGCCGATGGATCACTAACAGACAGCATATCAAACGTTGCCGCTTCGGCAGGAGCATCTGACGACTTGTCATCAGCATGTTTCGTCGAAGTGGGCGTCGACGCTTCCTATCTTGTGGAATGGTCGGAACGGCTTCAGCTGGGTATCTGTGTTCGACTGAGCAGTTGTGCCTGTTGGCCTGACCGTGGCTGCAATGATGTCGACCGACAGAATGACTTGCTCTTTCCTTTTCTAGAGAGGATGAAGCCGGCCTTCGAGATTCAATGACCCCGTGGAGGGCGCCCAGGCTACACATTATTATTATTTTTACCAAAGTTTGACTACATTCAAGCTATATCGGTGGATCACTTGGCTCGTAGATCGATGAAGAACGCAGTGAATTGCGTCAAGAATCACGAATTACAGATATTATGAGTGATATGTTTTCGATTGCAT
Organism: Eupristina koningsbergeri; assembly: GCA_018907245.1. Taxonomy (NCBI): domain Eukaryota; kingdom Metazoa; phylum Arthropoda; class Insecta; order Hymenoptera; family Agaonidae; genus Eupristina; species Eupristina koningsbergeri. The sequence goes on along the minus strand of JACCHV010002338.1, from coordinate 5,400 downwards.
ATTGCACCGTTGGGCTTTGCTTCATCGGTATATACAACTCAGGGTGTGACTATAAAAGATCAAAGATCTTTGTTGCTGGCAGTGTGCTCTACGCGACTGCACCAGAAGACAGTCGTTGCCGTCCCCAACGCGCTGTTGAGGTGTTGCTGCCGCCGGTATTGCTTGCCTCTTTGTTGCTGCTCGTCTTTTCAGTGAAGCCCAACGTTGAGACGAAAGGAGGCGGCGATGTCAGTGGGCAGTGGAAAGCACCGTTACTTTCGAAAGATGGTAGAAATTCACCTGAGTTGTGTATGGCTACCTGCCGAACTTAAGCATATCAGTAAGCAGAGGAAAAGAAACCAACAGGGATTCCCAGAGTAACTGCGAGTGAAAGGGGAACAGCTCAGCGCTTAAAGACCAGCTCTTGCGAGCTCGGTCTGGTGTAGCGTTTAGAGCGTTGCGTATCTAGTGTGTTTGGCGCGGTCTAGGTTTTGCTGGAACGCAACTGCACAGATGGTTTTACACCAATCTGGTCGTGTCGTGCACTAGAGTGGAGCGTTCTTGGAGTCGGGTTGTTTGGAAACGCAGCCCAAAACGGGTGGTAAACTTCACCTAAAGCTAAATATGGCTACGAGACCGATAGCAAACAAGTACTGTGAAGGAAAGTTGAAAAGCACTTTGAAAAGAGAGTGCAAGAGAACGTGAAACCGTTATAGTGGAAGCAGATGGAGCCGACGTATCCGGTGCGTATTTAGCCGTTGGCAGGTGCAATTTGTCGGTTTGGTGTTCTGAAAAGTCTCAGGCAGGCGATTGTTGTGCTTGGTGAATGGTGCACTTGCGCACAGAGTGCGCCGAATCGGCTGGGCTCGACGTTTGAGGTCTGGCCAAGAGGACCAGTTCGCAAGGACTGGAAACCCGGACCGGACGGACAACGCATGAGTCTGGTTGCAAAGACTGATCGAATGTGAGGCGGTCGGAGGAGTTTCGACACTGTCGGACTGGAACGCACGCGTTTTATCCGGCAGCCCGTTGCTTCGCTGGACGTCTCTCGGCCAGCATTCGGTGTCTAGTCGGTGACCCATTTGACCCGTCTTGAAACACGGACCAAGGAGTTTAAGGTTTGCGCGAGTCATTGGGTGCAAAACTCAAAGGCGAAATGAAAGTGGGACACTTGGTGTCTGTGATGCGATCCGCGCACGATTCGTTGTGTGTGGAGCAGCATCGACCCATGACCAGAACTTGTTCTGTTGTGGAGTCTGAGCGTGGGCTTTGAGACCCGAAAGATGGTGAACTATGCCTGAACAGGACGAAGTCAGAGGAAACTCTGATGGAAGTCCGAAGCGGTTCTGACGTGCAAATCGATCGTCTGATTTGGGTATAGGGGCGCAAGACTAATCGAACCATCTAGTAGCTGGTTCCTTCCGAAGTTTCCCTCAGGATAGCTGGAGCATGCGAGCAGATATACTCGGTAAAGCGAACGATTAGAGTCCTTGGGATGTATTATTCTCAAACTATTCTCAAACTCTAAATGGTTATGTTGTCAGTGTTACTTAACTTGAACACTCGACTTTGATTGCTGTGCTCCAAGTGGGCCATTTTTGGTAAGCAGAACTGGCGATGTGGGATGAACCAAACGCGGAGTTAAGGTGCCCAAGTCTCCGCTCATGAGACCCCATAAAAGGTGTTGGTTGATATTGACAGCAGGACGGTGGCCATGGAAGTCGGAAACCGCTAAGGAGTGTGTAACAACTCACCTGCCGAATCAACTAGCCCTGAAAATGGATGGCGCTAGAGCGGAGGACCTATACTCTGCCGTTGAAGCAACTAGTGAAAGGAAATTGCTCAACGAGTAGGAAGGTTGTTGCGATGGCGTCGAAGGCGCGGAGCGTGAGCTCGGCTGGAGCCGTCGCAAGTGCAGATCTTGGTTGAAGTAGCAAATATTCAAGTGAGATCCTTGAAGACTGAAGTGGAGAAGGGTTCCGTGTGCACAGTGATTGTACGTGGGTGAGTCGGTCCTAAGGCGCAGGCTAATGCTGGCTTGAAGTGGCGACGTTGAACTGCTTTTGTAGAGCGCGTCGCAAGGGCCGAAAGGGAAGCAGGTTAAGATTCCTGCACCGAGTCGAGGAGATTGCGCTGGTCCTGACGGCGCAAGGCGCGGTAACGCAAGCGAACCCGTCAACACTGCTTGGAGTCCGGGCCAGAGATTTCTTCTCTGGTTCAAACTTGGCGCAAGCCTGGAATCGGTTCAGCCGGCGATAGGCTTGCACAAGTTGTAAAGCACTGCGGTTGCTGCGGTGTCCCGAGCGCTTCAAGTGGTCCGTGAAACGGCGGGAGAGGCCTGACTGAATTTCCGGCTCGGCCGTACCCATCACCGCAGCAGGTCTCCAAGGTGAACAGCCTCTAGTTGATAGAATAATGTAGATAAGGGAAGTCGGCAAATTAGATTCGTAACTTTGGGAAAAGAATTGGCTCTAGAGACCGGGCCGAGGGGGTCGTCGTCGGACGCTTTGATGCTGCGTTCGGGCGTGCGCGGCGCAAGCCGCGTGGGCTAGTAGTGCGGTGTCATTGGGGATGACCTCGACTTCCGCTTTCACGAGTGGGTCCCTCGGCGCTTAACGGTTCGAATCTAGAACTGGTACGGACTCGGGGAATCCGACTGTCTAATTAAAACAGAGGAGATAGATGGTTCCAGACGGACGTTGACTATCTCTGATTTCTGCCCAGTGCTCTGAATGTTACTTTAAGGAAATTTGATTAAGCGCGGGTAAACGGCGGGAGTAACTATGACTCTCTTAAGGTAGCCAAATGCCTCGTCCTCTAATTAGGGACGCGCACGAATGGATCAACGAGATTCCCACTGTCCCTAACTACTATCTAGCGAAACCACAGCCAAGGGAACGGGCTTGGCAAAGACAGCGGGGAAAGAAGACCCTGTTGAGCTTGACTCTAGTCTGACTTTGTGAAGAATCATGCATGGTGTAGCATAAGTGGGAGGCTTCGGCCGACAGTGAAATACCACTACTTTCATCGTTTCTTTACTTATTCGGTAGAACGAGGCCCCCAGTTAGGGGGGGATTACACTACAGGAATAGGATGAATTTTGATAAAATTGCTTCTTGTTAAGCGAACTCTAAAGATCGAGAGTACGTGACTCGCGCCGATGACAGTGTCAGGTGGGGAGTTTGACTGGGGCGGTACATCTATCAAACAATAACGTAGGTGTCCTAAGGTAAGCTCAGCTGGGACGGAAACCTAGCGTAGAGTAAAAGGACAAAAGCTTACTTGATCTTGATTTTCAGTACGAATACAGACCGCGAAAGCGTGGCCTATCGATCCTTTTGATTTGTAAGGTTTACAGCAAGAGGTGTCAGAAAAGTTACCACAGGGATAACTGGCTTGTGGCAGCCAAGCGTCCATAGCGACGTTGCTTTTTGATCCTTCGATGTCGGCTCTTCCTATCATTGCGTAGCAGAATGCGCAAAGCGTTGGATTGTTCACCCACTAATAGGGAACGTGAGCTGGGTTTAGACCGTCGTGAGACAGGTTAGTTTTATCCTACTGTCAAACACGTTGTCGCAATAGTAATCCTGCTTAGTACGAGAGGAACAGCAGGTTCAGACATTTGGTTTATGCGCTTGTCCGATCGGACAATGGTGCGAAGCTACCATCTGGGGGATTACAACTGAATGCCTCTAAGTTGGAACCCCACCTAGACAGCTTGACAATACTGCAGTGCCCCGGCGTCGGGCGGTACTCCTATGCAACACTCTGTTTTGCAGCCTCAACCCCATAGCTAACGTTGCCAGCGGGCTCTAACAGTCTGCCGGTTGTTGGTTCCATACAACTTTGTGTGGACAATGTCGGGGTGCAAGATCGCTTGAAGACGACTTGACTACTGGTCAAGGGGTTGTAAGCAGCAGAGCAGTTTTTTACTGCGATCTGTTGAGACTACCCTATGATCGGATGAATCTGTATAGCCTTTTTAACCCACCTGGAAACTGTGCGTCACGTTCCCGCAAACTTTTTTTTTCTTGTCTCGACCGGTATCCGAACCCCCGAGCGGCTCCCTGCCTACAGCATCCCGGTCGCTCGCTTTTGTACTGGACCAGCGCTGCAACCCGATGCCGCCCGACTGCGCTCCAGCGTGCGTCGTGTTGCCGCTCCAAGCGTGCACCGCGTGATCGCTCCGAACGCGCTGCAGCCTGCTCGGCAGCCGCAAAACCAAAACAATTTTTGCGAGCGCCCGCTTTTGAGCTCGATCCCAGCCAACCAAATGCTCGACGAGCGATTTTCAGCTGCACTACGACCTCTAATAGCCAAGTTTTCATAGCATATACTTAAGGTAAAAGGAAATTTTTCGAATTTCTGTCATTCTTTGTCAACTTTTTGTGATTTTTCATACATTTGGTCGACCAAGTCTTGACTTTTCGATCGTTTCACTCCCTCAAATTGCTCTACTTTCCGATCCGACCACCAACCCGTTTGGGCTGATAGTCTAATCGAAAAGTCGGCAATTCGAGTGAGTGCACCGATCGAAAGTCGACCGTTTGGTGTGCACTTCTTTGATTCGTTCAGTTCAGCGAACCAAAAAAATAACAAAAGTTGAATACATTGGAAAACACTCTGCAAAACCTCCGCAACCACAGTCTGCCCCGATCAGTCACAAACTGTGCTCGAAAATCTTGCAAAGGTTTCCGTATTCCTCCTAATAAAAGCCTATTCTCAATAAACCGTTTTTTTTCTGGTAGCGGCTCTTCTCTAGCTGACCTAAGGACTTCTAATACTAGCCCATCCCCTAGCTCTAGCTCCCGTTTTTTATAAGCTCACCATTGTGACAAAAATGCCACATTTATTGCCTAATCTATGTTCTACTGAGATTGGAAACTCCTACGTCTGTAATCGCGAAACTAATGGGGTGGTGTTCAAAAAACCACCTTTTTCCTAGTAGCGGCTCACTTCTCTGGCTGACCTAGGAAAAGCATTTCCTTCTAATGCTAGCTCATCCCCTAATACTAACTCCCATTTTCAATAAGCTCGCTGTTATGACAAAAACGTCGCATAAATTATCTAATAATCTAATTCCGGTAGAATGTCAAATTAGTCAATAAAAACTCCTACGCCTGTAATTGCGGAGCTAATAAAGATAGTGTTGAAAAAAGCAAACCGAAAACAATCAAAGATAATCTCACTAATCTTAAAAATCTATTCAATCTTCAACATAGCCCTGCTAACTTAAACTAGTGAAACAAAACTGATCATTACCTACAATCACAGCGACACGTCTAACACGCAAACAACACACAAATCAAGAAAGTGTAACATAGCTAGTTCTGATCATTCAGAAACTGTGCTTCAAAATCTTAAGGCGGCACTCTCCATAAACGATTACCCAGGCCTTTCGGCTTTTCTTCTGATATTGGC
>JACCHV010002241.1:0-10433 GCA_018907245.1 Eupristina koningsbergeri | reverse complement strand
AATATTAACGGTTGAACTTGTCAATTTGATTCTGTAAATAAATGCCGTGTGAACATAGTTGATTCTGGTAGCGCGAAATTTGTCGGCGTGCAAGGACAAATTAATTTGTTTTCCTTGAAGGACTGCAACGACCCAATCGGCGAGAATCGTTCATTAAGCGTAGGTTTAATTTATTGCAAAATGCACCGAATGTCTTTTTAACCCCGTAGTTGCGCAACATTGTGCACACTATTCGCAAGAGGACGACGTCTCTGTGTTATTGTTTAGGTTTGGTCTTTTTAATCTAAACAAGATCAGAGCTTAAAAGAAATGAAGCCTAGTTGAGGGTGTTAGTGTTTTTTTTAGGTTGTGAGTTTTGGTGGTGGGGGTAGCGCAGCTTAAACCTGCTACCACTAGCAACTTTTAACAACAATTAAACCCGTCGTGATAAAAGAAGAACCAAAAACAGTTTTCTGAGCATAAGATGTTTCCATCATAACCGCCACAAACCAATTCTTCTCGCGGTCGCCATAGTTTTTAAACCGGACCGGTGAAAGAGAAGAGAAAAATCAAACTAAACTCCCCTCCTATCTGAATGAAGGCTTTTTATAAACGGTGTGCGAGACTACTCATCGACCGCGTTTTTATGGCTAAAATTGGAAAACTCTCAGTGAGAGGGCGTCTAAGTTGTGTTTTGTTTACAAACCATAAACAACAAGACTTGCCTGCAAATTCGATCTTGCTTCCCCACATCAATCTTTGAAAGAACGAGTTTCTGCAGCTCTTCGTGGTCCATGTCAGATGATATTTTTAAAACTCGCGACTTTCTCAAGGAAACAACCTAATTTATATTGCGATTTTTAGAAGCTGATCTCAAACTACGATTGACAATCGAGAAACAACTAGGCACTGAGATGAGCTCAAATCCCAGAGAAACTTACTCCATACAACAACAGGACGGGAATGTAATCACCACAACTACGCAGACCAAATACGAAGAAGATGTAGAGTATTCGTGCGGTCCAGGACCAGTCGACAACAGTGAGTTTTGGTGTAAGCTTGTAGCAACAAGAGTTGACAACTTTCAGAATATTGCTGCAGACCTGAGGGCATTCTGCGAATCATCGAAATGGTAAGTGTTGTTATTGTAAACTCTGAATGTGCGTCTAGTTTGTTGGAACCATAATTGTGTGTCTTATTGTCTCAGGTAAAATGACTTGTTCCGACGCTGACACTGTTTAAATCATTCTAGCAACTGGCTAATAGTTTGCATTAACGTCACAGAAGCTAGACAATTGCTAGTGAGGTAAAACTTAACTCAACGTCGGAACAGAGACTTATCGACCGATGCAGTTTGGGGTCCGGGCCCCTTCAAGGGCGTTCTGTTTGGCCAAACGTTTCTGATCATTTTCTGCGGGACGGCCATCTGTGTCACCTTCATGTTTCTGCTTCTCTTCTTTTTCCGCATTCATGTCACACACTTTTTCTTTTGGCCTTGGCATCTGTCTGTGAGTGGATTCTCTTACCTGGAGACAGAACAAAAAGCCCAAGTTTAGGACTTTATTTTCTCCGTTGTAGCCGTCGTGTTGTTTATCATCATGGGCTTCCTAGAGGCTTACTATGCCACAGGCGCCTGGTCAAACAATTGCAACGACGTCGGCGGTGATGGCATCATTCACAACGGCTGCAGGACAATCATCGAGTGGGCATTCGCGTCGGTGAGCTTTAAAACAAGACACATGTTTGTTTAAACTGACACTTTAGTTCTTCTGCTTCTTGAATGCCATCTTGTACGGCGTGAGCGCACTGTTCGCAAGCAAAGCTCGACGCTACGAGTGATGAGTAGCCGACGCTGTCTGATTGGCTCAGCTTCTTCGGAAGCACAAGCATCAATGAATTTGCAGCATAACAATTCGCAACTTTCTAATCGGTTTTATTAATAAACCTTGTGCGTAATAGCCCGTCTGATAGTAGCAATTTGACTCTCCTGGAAACAAACTTTATCCAGAAAATACGACGACTGAAGTGAGCCGGGGTTCCTGTTTGACTGGTGGTAGAAATTAAAGTCTCGCGGCGTACAGTAGGTTTTCATCTGACGGCTCAAGACGCGGTTTGACCTGTAAACGAGGACCACCACGGGTGATCACCAGCGCTCTCATCGAGTTAGAGCGAGGTCGCGTGAGTCGGCCCAAAATAAGGCCAATTTCGTGTTGTCTTCTGAAACAGAGCATCTCAATTGCTCACAAGATGACGGACCAAACGGCAGAGGCAGCTGACATTATAGTCCTGAGCTTTGCAACTGCATTTAGAACCTATTTCTTCAATTAATTGTTCGGCTAGACGATGATTGGCGCCAAGGTTTGGCGTTTCATGCTGTTTGCGGTGCTGGCCGAGAGCATTCCGGCCGAACAGTGGGTAGAGCCGTTCAACAACAAGGAAAACCTGCGCATCCTATGCACCGACAACAATCATTTTGACGTGATGCGAGGTCGAGAGTCGCCACTGGTGGGTTGTTTTGTCATAAGAAGTAAACTTAGAAACTCAGATCAACAACCTGGTCCGGCATCAGATCCTATGTATGAAGCGTTCAGAAAGTCCACTTCAGACCCGCCGTTTCGATGGTCTCATCTGGCTGATGCAGTCAATCGGCTTCTGCGAGATTAAGCGCTACAGCATCGACTATGCACGCCAAGGCATCGGCATCGAGTTCAGCCGGGATTTTCAAGTTGAGTTTCTGCGGGCCGCGTTCGCTTTGGTTTGTCAACGAACCGACGACATCGGTCGTTTTCATCTGAGCATCTATGCCGAGATCTTCCGTCTAATTTACGAAAAGGAGAACGAGCACCGACAGTAAGTAGTTTAAGTGTGAGGCACGATGTTTGAAAATCGATTGCAGGATCATCTGCAACAAGGCAATAATGAACTTCCAGGAGCTCTACAAACGATGCCACGTCGAGTACATGGTCGAGGGAAGCGGCTACAGCCCTGGACTTCATTCAGGACATGTGAGTGCCTCGTCTAGCGCATCTGAAAGCTCGCCGATTTTAGCGCTGGCATCACCCCAGAAAACGCAAAGTCCGGCCATTCCGGTCCGCGGTCGGTTCTCTCCTCCGCTTCTCGCGGTGTCAGTCTTACACCGAGTTCTTCGAGCCCTGCACAGCATCGTGTCGCTGCGCATCGGGCTCCGCTGTCTGGCCCACACGGACACGACTTTATGAACATTCTCAGGTTTGTGCGGTCTTTCGAGCTCTATCTGCAAGTTTAGCACAAACATAAAGCACGGCGTACTCAAATACAGCAAGCTGCCGCAAGTAGTCCTCAAAACACGACTTCTTTTGCAACACTTCGGCATGGCAGCCATCAAGGTCGCCTACAAGCTGGAGATGGCAGCCAGATGCAAGCAGGGCGAGTTTGGCAACTTCAATTTCGATGAGACCACCGGTGCAGAGCTGGGCAACAACTCGAATTCGATTGTCGTCAGCACCTATAACGCCGTGTCCAGCGAGACCGAGAACCTGAACTGCACACAAGCAGACATCAAGATCTACGAGGACATGGACCAGAACATCTACAAGTAAGCAACTGTCGAGAGCACAGTTAACAGCGGTGTTTAGCAAGTTTCAGTCGCTGGGGCGGACATCTTGGCTCGGCTTGAACATCGAGTTGGGTCTGCTGATCGGCGTCACCATGAACACGATTGTCTTGTCGGTGCTGCTCGTGCAAACTCATAAGAAGCTCTCGACCGCCACGATACTCTTTATCTTCAACATTCTCTTCTCGAACGCACTCTTTGTCGCCTCGTTCATCTGTCTGTTCTCCGACCTGCTCAGCGACTTGCCCTTCAGCGAAGATGTAAGCAATTAATAATAGCGAACTATCATTGTGGTCGTTCAGTACACGGCTGACGTGCCGCTGGACGTGGCCGAAGTGCTCCAGACGCATCTGTTTCAGCCCAGAGAGTTTGTGAAACGTCTGGTACAGGAGACGCTGTTTTCACTGGCCCAAAACGGCTCCCTTTTTGGGCCTCATGCACTCTGCTCATCCTCTGCTTGTGTTATCAATTGCTCCATGGCGGGCAAGGTCCATTCGCCTGTCTCGTCGCTACGTCATCTCAGTCTTTGCGACCGTCTGGATCTTTCTCATCGTCTCTCATGTGATCTTCTCTGTCCTTCAATACGTGGCCATAACCAATCTGGATCTGTTCTTTGAACGCTGCGACTCAAAGTACGAGCAGTTGAAGTGCGCCGCGGACGGGTAGGGAGCAAGCAGGGTCTTTTAGTAGAAAAGTTGCTCTCTCTAGGAAATACGAGTCCGAGTACATGGTGATGGGCAAAATCTGCGACCATGTGGCGATCTTTCACACTTTTGGCGTCTACCTCTTGCGCGGCCATACCTTGTTTACGCTGTTCTTCTTGTTTGCTTCGATTTTCGTCTTCATCATCACAATGTTCTACCACTGGCGCGTATGTCTGCAGCACGACTTTATTCTGGCCGGTCTACGGTAAGAGTCAAACCTCCCACGAACTCCACACTCGTTGCAGGGAACAAACGCCCTATCGCCGTCGAGAGACCATGTTCAACACGCTGCTCTTCTCCATCGGCGCCTTCTTTGTCTCCGTATCGGGCCAGAGTTTCATCGAAATTGCGGTGTTCTGGGCCGAAGACCGGTCGGGCATCGCTCAACTAGCCACGCTCTATCAGTGGGCGCGGATTGCCGCCTTCGTGGATCCCTTGTTCAATCCTATCCTGGTTGTGATGAGAACGCCGACCATTCGGCGTCGTGTAAGTATGATTGAAAAGTGTCAAAATCCGGTGATGCTTAGCTTCGATTCTACTTCTTCATCTTCATCGGCATGCTGAGCGCAATCTTCTGTCCGTGTGCAATAACACGCAAGCGAGGATCTTCGCGCTCCCGTAACCCAACCACCTTCAGCAGTTACGATTTCAAGACGGGCAGTCCTCTGAGCAAGAGCGCCAAAGAGTCAAATGTTTCGTTCAAGATCTTCTGTGTGCAACAGGTGGGTTTCAAATGTGTTGACCAGTCAGCTGAAGCTTCTAGTTTGTGCGCAACTCGTTGCTCCGGTTCAGTCGCCGAAGCCATCATTCAGCGCAGAATCAGTCCGTGTTTTGAGCCAGTCGAATGTAATCGGATCTGTTTTATATAAACTCGTCGCTATCTGCTTAATTCGAAGCTGAACTGATGAAAACATCAATTGGACAAGAGTGAAAAGAATGCGCCATTCATTAGCTACACAATCTCATGCGTCTCTTTGTAAAGACACGCATGTTTATCCTCCTCCTTTGTCGCCGCTTTGTTGAGCGTTCGATCGAGTGCAGTGGATAGGTGAAGAGAGGATGTTTCCCCCCGGCTTATGTGCACGAGCACTGTTCGACGATCCATAAGCATTTGTTGCTGGCTTACCGCACATTGTTACCACACTTTACGCCGCTTTGACCACTTGCCGCTTCTTTGTTCGCTGTAGACGAAACTTTTGTGCAAGTTCTTTATTTTAATTCCTTTTTAGTCTGAACTTAGCGCCCACAATCTAATCGTATCTTGAAGCTCCCTCCTTTGGGTCACCTCGTAGGAGATGCTATTGTGTTTTGAACAAATTCGAATCGTTCAAAATCAATATTTGAAACTTTGCCACGTTATGAATTTTAAAAATTGATTCCGAACACTGTGAGCACACTTGCCAAGAACATTGGCCTCATGTCCCTCCCTTCTCTCTCTCTGATGGTGGTGAAACCGACGCAAGTGTATGTGAGGGAGTGTAGTGTACGACTGCTGATATCTACTATTTCAAGCATCAATCTTGGACTATCAACAGCCGCGACCATGTATCAAGTGTACACGCAAGCTGAAGTTGTTCATCATAAACTGCAACAGTCACATCCGGAATTGAATCGTAACGGGTTGTGATTGTAGAGTTGAGGAGCGCATATTCATCCGGCTTTGGTTTCACATCTTGTTGTTTCAAGTAAAACGTTTTTAGTGTTGGCGAGCTTGTCGCGCACTTTGATCTTATCGGAGTTTGTATTACAAAAAGACTTTAGCTCAAAACAGTTCTCTTCCCCACCACTCTTCGAGGAACGATGAGCCCACTACTCGGCGGCTGCTGTTGTTGCTGCTGCATTATTTGAATAGTCAGAAGGAGAGAGAAGAAACCTAGTGTGTTGATTGTAGCAGAAGTGAAGATTTAAGTCTAAAAATAAATGAATATAAATTTTAAAATATGGAAAAATATTAAAAATTCATAAAAAAGCTGCTTCTGATAGAGAAGAGAGGGGGTGGGGGGGGGAGTTGAGAATAAATATGCTAAAAGGTATTGTTGAAGCGTTGTTTCGCAAAAGCAATTCTATAAAAACAGCTGTATCGTCCAAAAAATTCGAATAATGCCTAATTGGCGCCTAATTTCCCGACGATGCAGTTGTGCACACGATAAACACGTTCCTCGCCCGTTTCTCCCAACACAACTCTTCAATGCGTGACATTTTTTCTGCTCGATTAGCGTCTTGTTTTCGATTTAAGTATGGCAACTAGTGAAAGTTATTCCAAAATAAGTGTAAATTCTCTGCTGAGCTTGTTTCAAGAGGTTGTCCCAATTGAATACAACAAAGCATTTTCATTGCGTGCTTCTCCTCTCATAGCGGTTGTCGATTGTGATTGTCATTCTTTTGAACATAAAATCTTTCTTCTTTCAAACATTCCTTGTCAGACCGGCACCATTTTAGAGGGAAGTTAATTTGTGTTTGAATCTTTAAAATAATTTAGAAATTTTTAAATTGTAGTTTTTTTTTAAATGCACCATCTTTGACGTTTGTGTTATATATGTTTATAACATTCTTGTTGGCTCAAAATCCATATATATATATATATCAATCGCACCACCACATCACCGATGCAATCAAATTTATTTTAAATTTTGTTTCAAAATGAATTTTGATTATATGACGCGGGGAATAAGCGACATTATGTTTGCATGAAATGTTCATTTCTTTAATATGGCGAGTCCGCGCTGTTAGCTTCGTTTAGGTAGCTACACATCATTGGTGTTGTTGCTGCTGCTGCTGTTGAGTTGCAAATGAAAAACATTGAGTTTTAGTTAATTCAATGTTTACCCAATTCGGGGTGTAGTTTTTGTTCTATTCTCCCGCTCTCTGCACATGGACACCATTCAGGACGAATTTTACAATCTTCAGCAAAGAATAGTGAACTTAAAGGAACAAGTACAAGCAATTGTTGACAAAAAAGATGCAACTATTGCGGATTTAAAAAAATATATTGAGGTAAGAAGCGATCTTTTTGTTAACTTTTATAATCCAAGATTTTAGATGCTGGAAGTAGAGCGGGACAAGTTGTTGACTGAGAATGCCAGGTTAAGGCTTGAAGCGCAGAAATAGTTAATTTTTTAAAATATAAGTCTATAGTAATTTATTCTGATATAATAAAAGCATTTAGTAAGAATAGTTTTGGGATGATTTTGGTGGTCACACAAATGCATGAAACTAATGATAAACCAAGAAGCAGCTGAGCCGACTTTGTTCTCCCCGGCTCCTCTCAAATTGTTTTTATTGCAGAGACTATTGGGGTGAATGGAGTCGGACTTGCACACTCCATATTGCAACCCCTGACCAACGCAATCTTTTGTTACTTTTAAAATTTTCAACAAAGATGGAACGACGCTTATGGCGGTGGACGAGCCGAGCAGTACGAGGCAGTTAAGCAAATATGAGGTACGGTTTTGGTGCCTTCAACTTGATGTGCAACGAATTTTAGCTTCGACGACGCCAAATCGAAGAGGAAGAGGCACGAAAACAGCGCGAAGGCTTTCTCTCGTCGGACGACTCGGATCTAGATGATTTTGTTTCGGTGAGACAACGAAAGAAAGAAAAGGTAATTCTTTGGGGTTGTGATTGTCTTCGCAAAAAAAGCATTTTAGGAACGTCGACGGGTTTTGTTGAAGAACGTGTTGCATTCAAAAGCCCCGAACCAGAGGAGTCAGGTAGTGAACATCTGCAGCGAAAGAATGAGAGTTTTCTGGCGGCTAAAAAGCGTCGACGCGCAGACGAGAAGCAATGCCGCTAAGAGGGGCCAAGAGGAAGACGTTGTTGGACAAGCATAACGAAAAGATACTTCTAAACCAGGGTTAGTCAAAGATGATGGTTCAAGGATATTTTGATTTTTCAAATTTCCATTCTTTTTTTAATTCCCTCTCCCCAATGATACGGATAAGATAAGCAAAAATTAATTATTATTTTTGAATTGACAAAAAAATGCAATATTTTTTTTAAAAGTCAACATATTCAACAGAAAATGTTGGGCTTAGCAATCCTGCCATACGACGAATAGTAGGTTAATTGATAAACCTATTAACGACCTCAAAACAACTAATCAGATTTGTTGCTAACATGATTTAAACAAACGAACAGGTTTTGAGGGTATGGTACACTTTGCGTGCTTGTTGCTAAACTCAAAGCTAGGATTTAAACAAAACGCACAATCATGCAGTTGGTTGATTCTGAAAGAACCAATCCAAATCCCCCTTTCGGTTCTTTTTATGCGAGATAGAACACCGACCGAGTTGCACTAAAAATGAAAATTGCCGACATGGACAAGAATGGAAATTTGGAAACACTGACTTTCAGATGAGGAAGGTACGATTGAAAAGAAGCAAGAAGAAGAAAGCAAGCTGTTGGAGAGCGTCTCCCAAACAGGCGCTTTGATTTCGGTCTCCGAACTAGCCAAGGGTGTCAAGTACGTGAATCCAATCGTAACTGGATGGCGACCTCCGACCCACATCCGTTATCAAACATGGGATGAGGCGAATCAATTGCGGAGAAAGCGGGGCATCACGGTTGAGGGCGAGAACGTTCCGTCACTTATTGGCTCTTTTGCCGAGATGAAGTTTCCACGCGCGATTCTTCAAGCTCTAAAATCAAAGGGAATTGTAGTACCGACAGTGATTCAAATGCAAGGTCTACCTGTTGCATTGTCCGGTCGCGACATGATCGGCATTGCGTCAACTGGGTCTGGAAAGACGTTGACTTTTGTGTTACCACTACTTATGTTTTGTCTGGAACAAGAGCTGCTTTTGCGGTTCGATCGAGGCGAAGGTCCCTATGGTTTGATTATTGTGCCGTCAAGAGAATTGGCTAAACAAATCTACGACGTGATTGAATGGTTGTCGCTGGCGCTCGAAGACGACAGAAAACCTCGACTGCAAATTGGACTTGCGATTGGAGGTTTACCCATCAAGGACCAGGCACGCACCTTTGAACGGTAAGTAATATCTTGAGCCCAATTGACGTTTGTCTTTTAGTGGTGTCCATATCTGTGTCGCGACGCCGGGTCGTTTGATGGATTTGTTGAATAAGCGCATTTTCAATCTTCAAGTCTGTCGGTATCTGGTTCTGGACGAAGCTGATCGAATGCTTGATATGGGTTTTGAGGACGAATTGAAGTCGATTTTCTCCTATTTTAAGGTTTGTCTTTCTTTATGAAGACTTATTTCAGTGAATATTCTCAGGGTCAGCGACAATGTTTGCTTTTCTCTGCGACCATGCCCAAGAAGATCCAAATCTTTGCGAAATCTGCCCTTGTAAAGGCTGTTATTGTCAACGTCGGTCGTGCTGGTGCTGCGTCGTTGAATGTCACACAAGAAATCGAATATGTTCGATCAGAGGACAAACTAACGAGGATATTGGCATGTTTGCAGAAAACATCGCCGAGGTTGGTTGTTTTACTTATCTGCAAATTCATGCACAATCTTGACTTTAGGGTGTTGATCTTTGCCGAGAAAAAATCTGATGTCGACAACATTTACGAATACCTGCTTCTTAAAGGCGTTGATGTTGCTTCTCTGCACGGTGGAAAAGGTACACAAGACTAGATTATAGCTTCAACTTATGCCACATTTAGACCAAAAAGATCGTCACACTGGTGTGGATGCATTTCGTCGAGGCGACAAAGACGTCCTAGTTGCAACCGACGTCGCCTCTAAGGGTCTCGATTTCGAGCATATTATGCATGTTATCAATTTTGACATGCCCGAAGACATCGAAAACTATGTGCATCGAATTGGTCGAACGGGTCGTTCAGGCAAGCGCGGACTTGCAACAACATTCATCAATCGACGTTCAGGTTTTTGACCTTGCTTTTTCATTTAAACTGTTTCTTTCAGACCTGACAGTGTTGGCTGATCTCAAACATCTGCTGTTGGAAGCTGGACAGCAACTTCCGCTGTTCCTCAAAGAGCTGGCCGGCGATGAGGATGTCAAAAGTAAGCCAGCCGAAGAGGGCAATGATGACAAGGGTTGTTCGTATTGTTCGGGTCTTGGTCATCGCATTACCAACTGCCCAAAACTGGAGTCTTTGAACAAAAAGGCAGCCACAAACTTGTTAAGACCAGACTATTCGACACAAGAAGGTCTATAATGCTCGAATTGGTTTT
>JACCHV010002236.1:0-10842 GCA_018907245.1 Eupristina koningsbergeri | reverse complement strand
GACGAAATCCCTATTCATGGCTGCGCAGCGGATCGTCTAGCACAGATGAAGAGCCAGGCTTTTTTGACGCATTGTTCGGTTTGAAAGACAAAAAATCGCCGTATTTAATGAACACCGGTGACGGACGCCGAGCTCGAAACCCCTATTCTTGGGTGAATTTAAAGTGAACCCAGAGAGCATCAGCGCCAAAAAACTTTAATCTCTACAGTATTGCTTTCAACTTTGTGTCAAATATTCCGAGAATAAATCTTGTGGTCAGTTGGACATGATGCTGGTTGGCGAGAATTGAGTCCATACAAGTGGTACAGTATTGTCTACCTGAACATTCTATCCGCTTGCAAGGCTGTTCATCATCAGCGAGCCGATAGCACTGATTTGTTTTGTTCTTTCTGTTGGTGGTGTAATGTAGTGTTTAAGATGCTTGATTAGGCAAAGACTTGTAAGGACTCTGTTTTCGTTGAAACCGTCGCATAAATCCCGATTGATCTATTCAGATAGCTATAGTTTTATTCTTCAAAACTCAACTGCTTCAAAGTGTTGATAAGTTTTATAGAAGATTCTCAAAATGAAATGTAAGTTACGAAGGAAAGGTACCCTGAGTAGCGATGATTATGAGATTTTGTATGGCAACAGTCTGCTAGCTTTTGCCGGAGACTTACAACGTTTCAAATATATAATTAGAAAGTCCTATTCAGGAATGAACCTTAGTTTCTCTAATTGAGTGTGTTTTTGAACTGACGAGTTGGCCGAGGTATACGTGTGCTTGGTGGAAAAACTAGAGATGCACTCGCTCTTGCTCTTTTCCGACTTTTCTGAATAGTTCGACGATGCAGGAATAAGACAGCAACGGAAGGCCATCACATTTATTATGGGCATCTTCTTCAGCTGGGCTCGATACCTGAAAATTGCACTCAGTCGAAGCGTTTGGAGTATGTCGGCTCTACCTGCTGCTGTATTTGGTATACACAATGAAGCTAGACGACGAGTTGATCACGACGAGAATGTTGTTTACGTCGTTTAGCAGAAAGCCGATAGACTGTTTGAATAGGACCGGATTGAAAATCTCCCAAACGTTGAGGCAGAAGCTTAGGGTGTAACAGAAAATGAAGACAATCACGACGAAAAGCATTATCTTTGCTGTTGAGTGTTCGCGCCTCTCAGACGCAACCAATTCCCTTCGTGTTTCACCGGCCTCCAGGATTGTCCTTGCGACTTGCAAGTTCAGAACGCAAAGCACCAACAGAGGAAGAATAAACTGACTGAGCAACATCGAAATGTTTTGGTAGAGGATCATATATAGTTGGTTATCCCGTAGTAATCCGACTATCATGGCCTCATCAGGGGCGTCATCATTTATCGTGTACTCCCAGAAGCGGCAAAAGTTGTAGCCAATAGAGAAGATTAGGATTCCTACTAGAGTGATTGTAGCGCGAGTTCTAAATATTCAATTTTATTATCGTTCAAACCTTCAATCTTGGCACTGTCTTCAATGTCCCTAAACTCCCACTTGCACAACAACTCTTGTGATCCAGTTTTAGGCCTAGGCTTTTATGCGAAAACGACAACAAATAAGTTTATTGAACTTGGAAGCAGATTTGGATTAAACTTATGTTTTTAAGTTTAAAAGGCTTTTAAGCACAAAGATCCCTCCAACGAATGAAACAAACTTACGTTGTGCAATATATGCGAACGAGGAACGGATGACATACAGCCAAATATCGATCAATTGTAATAGCCACAAGCACCCACACCGAGCAGGTCTGAGCCATCAATGTCACTGGGTAAGCGTAGAGCAAAATCTGACTAGTCACATATATGGGTATTCCTAGAAAGTTGGCCTATAAGAATAAACACTTTTAAAACAAACCTGATACAAGTGTCTCGAGTTGAGTAAATGAAAACACCGGAATGGCTAGTAGGCAAAGACACAGATCAGACGCTAAACTTTTGATTCAAGCAATTCGAAAGGCTAACTCACCACTTAGTCCGCACAGTAAGAAATTGATTGAGCGTTTTCGGAATGAGGGTCTCGTAAAGATCCACAAACTGACCGTGTTCATTAGAGCACCAGTTAGACACATGATAATCATGAGAAGAGCAAAGATTAAGCTCAACGTGGACAGAAATTCTAAATTGTGACTTGGCTGGATCAAGAGGCACAAATGGATTACTCTCGGTGTAAGAGTCAGAGTCGCCAACAGTTAAGTTTGCACCTGGATAGGTCGGTTCATCCATTGTGCACTTTTGAATTGTTCGCTTCACCGCCAAAACGCAGGCATTTGTCTGGAAGCACAAAAGTTTACAAACATAAACAACTCAATAAATCAAACCGAAACAAATAAACTACAATTTCCTATTGATTGCAATAGTCAGGGGTCACATTAAAGCTATACACACGCGCACGGTTAGAGGATATGCGAGACAAATCCAAAATGAAAGCAACCATTTCCTTGATTTACTGGACTCAGAATTCTCGCATAACAAATAAGCGAGTGGTAGAAGCGTTGAGTTTTAAAGTAAGTTCTGAGCAGTCGAAGATTTCAGTGTGACTAGCTTCGCGCCTAGGCAGGTGCTTAGTGCTTTAAATTTTGAAAACATGCAATTTGAATGTAAAAATCAAAACAAAGTGCTAGATATCAGTTACCAAACAATTAAGTTCTCGTTTTTGATAAACTTAATTTATACGGCGACCAGCATGACTTCATGCCATACGTGCTAGTTTGTAATGAATCTGACAAGAAAATTAGTAGGCAGTTACCTTGCCGGATGAGCAAGTGGAAGAAAGCTCCTGCAAATAAAAAAATTAGACAACAAAGGGCACAGGACCGCCCTACTACTACTCTTTATCTTTACAAAGAAGGTAAAAAGCAGCTGATGACAGCTAATATGTAATTTTCAAATACTCCTTCAAACACAACTAGCAGATGGGAACATTAGTTTTGTTTGTTCTATTCACCAAGTAGACTTGGCAAAAACATTTTAATCGGTAAAAACACGCAACCGCACGCTTTCTACATTCAATTCAATTTCGACACAAGGGTTCTATCCAACTTTAAAGCGCAACTTAATTGTCAAACTTAACTAACAATAATATAAAAGAGCTTTGTTTTTAAGTTTAAATAATTTTATTAGAAACACAACAGATCGAAAGCGGGCTCCCAGTGCTTATGTCCATTCCGCAAAGTGTCAATGCCATATTTCCTTTTTAGGCCTTCAATAACTTTGTCGCTTCTTTTTTCCCAGGTACCTATACTTACTTGTGTGCTTCCAATTCGGAAGCAAACTCCAACTTAGGCCTACTTCCCCAAATCAAAAAGCATCGTTTGCGGATTTGTGTTTATTCAAAACTTCAAATGTCGTCTAGACGCTAATGCCTAGCACTGCAATTTGTATTTTGATTGGTTTCGAGAGTTGAAACGAGTACACAAAGAATTTGGAGTGCAAGATTTGGCGATGAGATTTTCTAAAAAAAAACTACAAACTGACAAAGTTGGACGAGAATCGCAATTTATTTAAAAAATAACTGAAAACTAATATTAATGTAGTCATAAATGTAAACAATTAAAAACAACTTGAATGGTGCCTGCAAAGTTGTGGGTTGCATCTTTGAAGCACTCCAGCAACAGTTCATCAAACCTTTCTGCTACATCTTTTTTCAACAATTTAAGCCCGCTGGCCCTACCTGGACCTTTCAATGCGAGCTTGGTTCTCAAGGCTTGGCCTTGTTTTAAACAAAATGCCTATAGCTTCCATTGCAATTGATCGACCCAACTAGAAGCATGTAAACAAAAGTGCAAGTAATAAGCTACAATATACATCAATCCTCCACGTTTGTTTGAAAGCAACTTCTAAACATGTGCTTAAGTGCTGGTCACAGCTTAAAACACAACTGTAGAATTTCCCTAGAGCTTTCAATTAAAAAAAATTAATTTGGCTTCTGGTAAAAACATTAGTTTACGCTGACGACTGTTTAACGGTTTATGATCAGAACAGTAATCGTAAGAATAATCAGTTACATTTGTTAGCTGGTATTTAAATTTAAATGAGAAAAAGCTTAAAAACGCTTTCTATGCGTTGTCGAGCAACAGCATCATAAAAGCTAAATTACCATTTTATTATCAAAGCCCGACAGTTTTTACGTCTTTGAAAGTGGAGAGCGGTTGTCTGACTTTGGTCCACTCCTCGAATTTTTTAACAATCGCATTGGCTGCTGATGACTAACGCCGTAAACGCAAAGAGCATGCTTGAATCAGTAGTCGGGCAATAGATGTACACAACACCTCCTTATATAATCAGACACTTATCTTTACTACATCAAATGCGCGATCAATTGGTTCAAACTGCAATCAACCCCAACTTCAAAGGAAACATGTTCGAACTAAAATTTGGCATCCTTAAAACCTCTGGAACGAAAAGAGGGATAAACGAATTCATCAAATCCAATTTAAGACATTCACTGTGACAGCGGGAACGAAGATGAAATCCTAACGCATCTGTGGTAGTCCTTATCTACACCGACCAGTCGCTGAACAAATCAATCGAAGAAGTTTGGTATATTTCAAACCAAATTACCCAAGTATAGGCTTGGCACGCAAAACAAAACCAAGAAAAATACAAATTATGTTTAGACGATCTATGATTAGTGCTCGAAGAGAGCTGTACAGATCTGCGATTGACGCTTTTTATATTGTAGGCAGACAGTGACAGACTCACAAGTTCAGATTAGACAAAAGAAATAAACAAGATAAATCGTTGGTCAATCTTTGTAAAACAATTAGACTACCCACATCGGCCGCCTCTTCAAGAAAAGACAACAAGGACATGTGAAAATTTTCAAGCATACAAACTTTGAACTAACTAGATTACATTTCGGTTAAAAAGCTAAGATTAGCAAAAGACATTAATGTAGTCTAACGATGCAACATAAGCAACAATCATAATGTTGTTTATGTGACTCCTAGGTTTCTAACTCTCAAAAGACCTTAAGAAGTACATTCTTAGAAAACTTCCTTTGATACATAACAGCCTACAACTGCAAGTCAGTATGTTATTATAAAAAGTCCTTTTAAATGCAACATACGGAGAACTAGTCAATGCAATCAATAATACAATAAAATCTATTGCAAAAAAGGCAAAATAAACTTGACGCATCAGTGAGTGCATAAGGAAATTATGGCAACTCAGCAAAAAATGAGATTAAGGATAAGCAGCGACCTTTTTAATTTAGTTAGACACGTTACTGTTTGCAAATTGGTACTATGGTCATTCAAAAAGGACATCCAGAATCACTAGATCTTAATCCTAGAGCGAGCGAACACAATAAATCGTTTAAAGTGGAAACGTTTGAAAATTGCCCAAGGAAGGGGGCTTACGGTGCGAATGCGAAGCCATGGCACTGTCGGATAAATCGTTACAAAAACATGCAAATCTTAAATTTTATTTAAAAATTCTACAGAATAAAAACAGCAATCCATGGGCAGTTTTTACAACTCGTAGACAAGGCAATACTCGCAGATAAAGCCATAGAATGCTTGCTCACGAATTAAAGGAAACAGCACTCTTGACAATGATGGGATTTTATCTGAAGTCATAAAATTATGCGTGCCGTTTATAGCCAGCCGACTAATTTGATCTCTAGTTTAACAACATTTTAAAACGAAAGAGCTTTCTGCTACCTCTAGTACACGCTAACACTATACTCTAATTCACAAGAAAGACAACTTCGCAAAGATCAACAACCACCGACCCACCTCACTTCACTACTCAATGCAGCCTAAAAGGTTTTGTGTTGTGCGCTGACGAATAAATCAACAAAAGTGCGCAAAACTGACTTTCTTTAGACTAGGCAGAGTTCAAACTCATGTATTTAACAATCGACCACATCCTGACCGTCAACTTGCTTATTGAAAAGTGTTGAAATGAGATTTGTCATTCTTTACGTGTTTGCCAACTTAAAGCAAGCGTTCAACACCATCGAGTTTAAAACAATCTAGAAGGCTCTGAAGACTTTTGACATGGACGCAGATACCATAGGAATGATACAACAACTATACAAAGTCGGAACAGCATCTCCTGGCGTAGCAAGCATGCAGGCCAAATTTAAAATACAGAGGAAAGTATAGCAAGGAGGTTCCCTCTTTTCCTTACTGCTCATTTTCACTCGTCAAACGACGATCAACACCAGTCGAGTAGAAGAGCGATCAGAATTTTAAAATTTTAAACCCTAAACTCAAACTACTTTCCTACGCAGATGATGACATTTTGATGTGTTCAGATAATCATAACAATCTATAATAAATGCTAAAATTATTGGCTGACAAGTGTAACGTGGAACTAGAAGTGAACGCGAGCAAAACAAGATTGACAGCATGCCGATCTGCAGTGAGAAATATAACACCATACAAATAGTGAAAAACCAGACAGTTTCTACTACTTCGGCCAACTTGTGCGAATGCCGAAGAACTATAGCTAAGAGAGTTTGGCAGAGGGATTGGTGCCATGTGGAGAGTGTTCAGAAAAAAAAAACATTTTCTCACAAATCGCCGCGTTTCAATGTTGATTAAAAACAATACTTCCTACTACATAGCCGGCCAGTCCTATACTACACGCTTGTGAAGCGCAACTTTCGACAAAGTCAATGAAGACTTGGTTTGCGTGAGATAACAAGCAAACGAAAGACAAATGCTAGAAATCAGAGTGCAAGACTGTCATTTCGACACATGAGTCTTAGAAAAGATCAACCTTGAAGACGTCATTGCAGTGTACTAGAAAGCAAATGTGGAAGTACATCAGTAAATTAGCAGACAAAGCTCGCAACAAAAACTAGGATCAGAGAATGGTCAACTTGGTTTCTTTGAAAAAGCGACTCTTGGGGCCAAAGAACAGAGCAATGGTAAGTAAACTTCGTTAAAATGACAAAAACAAGCTGGCAGAACAAAATGCACAACGAAAGCAGATTGATGTGTGTTTGCGTATTCTACAATTGTGGACAACAATTGATATGAAAACAAATTAAAACCTAAATCAAACATCGAATTCAGCGTTGACTTTGCAGAACAATAGAAAGTTTAGGACAAGCGAATCAACGATAGTTGAAAATCACTTGTAATCTGCAGCCGTCTTTTGTTACACTAATCTGAATGGCGGCAGCCAAAAACTGAACTATAAGACAAGCAAGCAGACTAAACTGCATTCAATTATACGTATTAAAAATTATTACAGTCACGCCTATCTAATTAGATCAAATTTACATCTTAAGCGAATGCGTCCTTGACTACCAGCTTGTAGGCGGTTTGTTTAGACGCAAAACATAAAAATAATAACAAAAACAAAATCGATTTGATCTGCTGAAAAGCCTCTTAAAGATTTCTTCAAAACATGAGCAAAACATATTTATGGGCTAATTTTAAGAACTAAATTAACTATATTATTTTTACACATTAGAACATATCGACATGGTCGCTTCTTTTTTCACAATTTTAATAATTTAAGATGAAATTTAGTGCGGATTCTTAATGTTCGTGTCATTTACAGGAATTTATAGTAAATTTACTCCCTATAGTGAATTTCTAGAATAATGAGCAGCGTCCTTTCTCTTTCATGAATCAGCAGCGACCATTTGGTTGACTTATTTGCGAACTCGATAAATAGAATTTGACAAGACCTAATTTATCGGGAATCGTTCAAAAATTACTTGCAATGTTCTGGGAATTATTTTATCTACTGATTTTGACAAATAAGTAATTTTTTAAATGACTTACTACTTTTTACATCACATTAGTGCTAAGTTTAACAATGTTGCGAATGCGTGTCACTTTGGATGCCAATTGAGCTACTTTCGTGGGTGCGTTCGTGCAGTTGCCCGACAACAACACCATTTTTGGATATAAATTTGAGCCTTGCAATTGTTCTTAAACTCGCACTGTTAAAAGCGCTAGTTATGCTCTTTCTTCTGCTTGCATCGAATATTATCTTGTGGGTGGTTATAACTAAGAATTTCAAATTACGCTTAGCTCATCAAGCGACAATTATAATCTTGAAATATTTTTAGACTAGACTAAAAACAGCCCATAAAGATGATCTCAAGCCTTTTGGTTTCTGTAAAGCTAAGCCATTTGCCTTTTTAAAGCTTCAAAATTTCAATAATTCACATACATTCAGAAAATTGTCTTTAAATTTTAAAGAATTAAAAAAGTTTCACAAATGTTTTTATAAGACGAATTAGTTTAATAGTAAGCAATAACTATATACCTGAAATCTAATTTAAAACGCTGTAAATAACAGAGACAGAACAATTTTTTAATTATTAAAAAAGATAAAAATTCATAAAACAAGTTCAGAATTTTGACTCAAAATTCAGAACTACACTGCACAAATCTCATTGCGTTGACTTAGAAATTGTGTTGCTTAGTTTTTGCAACTTATTCAACTCATATTGATCCACTCAAATGTTGTCTACATTACTCCATCATCTAATATGATCGTTTGAGGCGTGCTTAGTTATTAAGTGACGAAAGCATTCGTTTGGAAAGAGGCAAATTGCGTAGTGGGATTTGGATCCAGCTGCGTGCAGTTGTTTGGGGCGAATGTGTGACGTCAAGTGAGCTTAGACTGTTTCATTTCAGCTAGCTCAAATGCAGCTTCTTGAATGGTTCGCACGTCCTCCTGTCGAGGTACGGAATGGCGGTGCCCGCAATCGACAATAGCCAACTTGACAGCCTTCTTCTAGCTGTTCCTCCTCGAGCTCATGTCCCTGGTATAACAAAAAATAAATTCTAAATCTGATCGTTTAAATTGCAAAAAACGATCTGATCCAATTTGTCTGACAATGCTTTTCAACTTCAACAAACTCTTTCAGCTTAAAGAGAATTTAATCTGTGCAAACTACGGATTTCAAGGAGCTATTGCTAAAAGAAAAGTTGAAAATTGCCGTCAAAGACGAAGAGAAGTTATCGCGGATTAAAGTCAGAGTTTAATGGCTAAAAATAAAAAGATAAAAAAAAACTCAAAAAACACAGACCGAATTTTTTGACGACTAAGTCACCTTTTAGTAATCAAAAGCTAAGCCGCCGACTTCAATTTGATACAAATGACGGGGCATTCGAATGTGCCACGGCGGACAATGCCAATATCCAAACGAATGGGGTCTGTCCAGCTGTCCAACATTTTTCGCCTTTACTCTTGATAAAATTTGGCCCAAAAACAACGAACGTTTGAACCGTATAATAACTAACCATGTTGGATCGACAACTGTGCCCAAATTTTTGGAAAAAAATTTAAAAGTTAAAATAGCAATGAAAACCGTCACTACAAAACGGCCGTTTGACCATTTTAAGAAAAAAAAACCCGTTCCAGTTAAATTAGCTAATAAAATCCCAAACCGTGTACGAAAACTGGGATAATTAAAACTAGTAGGATACCCATGAATGGTGCGGGGAAGATGCAGAAAAGACTGGGGAAAAAAATTTTATATAATCAATTTAATTAAAAACAATTGGATTACATCAATACAAAGACTACGCAAACGATGTGGGCGTGCTAGTTTTCTAATAATAATACACATCCTTGTATATTAGATAAATGTTCTGTGATGTCATGCACAAAAACTCATGACACAAGGTGCTTCTTTTAAAGAGTATGCTGTGCGGTAAAAAAAAAGCTAGAAGATATGATTTGCTATAAAAAAATTTTGTGAGGAGGCAAGCTTGCACATCAAAGTTTTTTTTTAGGCGGTCAAAAAAAAAAGTAAAAGTTCAAAGACAAAAAGTAAGCACATTTTTTTTCCAAAGTTTAGGCTCAGAATTGAAGAAAGCATGTTTACATTAAGCCAGAAGAAAAAAATAGACTTTCTGGGACGATTGGTTTCTTCTGTGACGAATTCAAAGATTGAGAATTTTGATAAGGCTAGGTTCAAAAAGTTGAATGGCAATGGGACTATTTAATGTTGCTCGAATATTTTTAGAGACAAACCAAAAGAAGACACCCAGTGAAAGAAGCGGTTTTAATTAGTTTTTAAATGTTTAAATAGATTATACAGAAGAAGGAAAAAAACACTAATTATGTACGAGGATTTAATTAAAGAAAAAGTTTTTAAAAGTTAAAAAAAAAGTGATAGTTGCAGATGATGATGGGCGGTGGGATGAAGCACTGTAAGTGCAAAACTGTCCCAATACTTTTGAAATCAGTTAGTTTCTAAACACGTACGCACATGCGCAGGTTTCCAAAAAATCCCACCACCATTCGTGGACGGCAAACAACGAAATATAAACATTTGGATAAATTTTAGGAACGCGAACGAAAATTTAATAGAAAATTCCAAAAAAATTCATGTCAATAATAATTTTCACAAAGATGTAAGAAATTTTTCGCAAAAATGCTTCTGGTCCTGAACGGACTGTATCTTGCCTCTTCTTCGTTTAGTGCGCATACTTTTTACAATTCTTTCTTCTTTTTTTTTTTGAATGGACAAAATTCGCTATTTTTCTACTACGCCTCAAATAGTTTCCATGTAAGAACCAAAAACGTTACTCAAACTACACGTCCAGAAAGCATAAGCCTTTTTAATCTTGTTTTCTGTCTTTAAACTCGCATTGTTACGATATGTGTTAAATGGTTTGTTATTTTGAAAACAAAATTCTAATTTGATGTACACCGACCACCGGACACGGTCGGTTTTGTACACCATTTGTTTTGACTGAATATAAAACTGTGCTATTAATATAGTCCCACCCTAAAACTTAATTATTGTCATTCTTAACCTGATCAGATTCTTGTCAAGATCATAAACACTTTGTGCACGATTGGCTTGACACTTAGCTTTTCTTATTTTTTAAACGATCACCA
>JACCHV010002228.1:0-12548 GCA_018907245.1 Eupristina koningsbergeri | reverse complement strand
AATTGACAAAAACGTAAGAAAAGAATGAAGGAGTCGCGATCTAGTGACTATTTTAGAAGATTTTTTCTACTTTTTAGATGAAAAGAGTAAAAATAGTTATTGGGAAATTTAAAAGATGATTTAAATAGAAAAAAAAATTATCGAAGAATGTATTTCTAAAACCAAAGCAACATATTCATAAAGTTAGTAAGGAATATTGGGACTTGATGGCCAACACCAGTTTATAAGAAAGGCTTTAATATAAACACAGAATAGAGTAGCAGTGACACAGCAAACACTGCTTCTGTAAAAACACTGTCTTAATGGTCGCTAACGTCCTCGTATTGTTTACTCTACATTCTTTACATTGGAGATCCGTGTTTACCTGAGCGTTTGCAAACTCAACAGTACAGAAAGAATGTAATTAAAACGTTTAATGGGGTTGAAAGTTTCAAAAAATGTTTATTTAAAAGTAACTTTTTAAAAAATCAATAACTTAAGCAAAGAATATCGAACCTAAAATATTAAATAAAGTATAATTACATTAAATAAAGGTAGATGAAGACCTTAAAAGATATGTTTGCAAAATCAAAAACATTAGCTCTTACAGTCGACAAAATAATAAACCATATCTTTAAACTTTCATTTTTGATTTTCAATGGCGTGCTGGGCTTCAGGTCCAGCTGCGTGCATTTGTCTCGAGTGAATGTGCACGACCAAGCAAGTTGTGCTGCTTCGTTTCAGCTGGTTTAACAAAACAGCGCGTCCTCTGTCGACCTATGGAATGGCGCCCGTCAGTGACAGTAGCCAGCCTTGCCAGCCTTCGGGTTGTCCCTCTTTAGGCTAGAGTCGCTGATGCAGAAGTGAGATAAAAATTAAAAGTTTAAAAATCCAAATAGCGTGTCCTATTCATCCGATAAAAACCTTTTAAGTAGTTTAAAAGACGCGTGACTAGAACATATCAAAATAATGCATAGTGCAAAAACAATTCACTTGCCACATCACATGTTCGAAAATTCGTCGTACGTTTCTACTCAAATTTTCGGGCTGAATATATGAATTCTTCCCAAAATTTTGTTAAGCGCATAGCAAATTTGCATTCTTATTTTGGAAGCAGTTCGACTTGCTTGATTCAAAGGTTAGGATCTGCAGTATATTCTTGCGATTTGTTTGTTTACGAAACAAATCGATCGATGAATACAAGTAATTCTAGTGATGTTTTTGAAATACTGCTTAATATAACTTTACCTTATTACTACAGGCTTGTCGCGATTCGAATGCAAGCTCGTTTCAGCGTAAAAAACTTTC
The DNA here is from genome assembly GCA_018907245.1 of Eupristina koningsbergeri. Lineage (NCBI taxonomy): Eukaryota > Metazoa > Arthropoda > Insecta > Hymenoptera > Agaonidae > Eupristina > Eupristina koningsbergeri. Next base: position 11,261 of record JACCHV010002228.1, on the reverse strand, counting down.
AAAATTGTAAGCTCGATGATGGCTTGTTATCATTGAGTTTGATAATCAAGTTTAACTTTTGTTTTAGTTTTTGAGTTCCGTTTGTGTTTTGTTCCTCTTCTGGTAATTTGTTGATTCATAAACCATTTATTTGATCTCCAATTAGGATATCGGTTAACTAGATAGCTCTAAAGCCTTTTTACTTCACAAATTCTACACAGAAACTATACTTGCGATTATTCGCGACAAGCCGGTAGATAAATACATAATTTGTTAGTGGTTAAAAAACAGATTTTTTTCAGCCAAAAGAACTCAAACTTGACGATCGTTTTAAACTTTACTTAAAAAAAATCTAAAAATAGTTTATGAAGGATAGCTATTAAAAAATATATTAATGTACTGTAGAAAGAAAAACGGTCAGCCAATCAATTCTCAGCGTCCCGCGAGAGCAGCTTTGTTCTATTAAAATTGATATTAATATTAATAGAATGTATATCTGCGTTTATGCTTTTGTATTGTTTGTTTGTATATCCGTTAGTTTACAAAGAATTCAAGAAGCTTGAGTTGTTTTTGTGGTTTTTACATTAAAAAAACCATCCGCGCTAGAGATTTTATATAATATAGTTAAGTATTTTTAAAAATTTTTTTAATTGACTTTTATTACTTCATTAAACATTAGCTGGCGTAATTTTTGCAAAATTAATAATAAATATATTGTACAAGCTTAGGTATGGTGTGCTTAGTTAAGTGACAGAAACGTTCGCTTGAAAAGGAGGAAACCGTACAGTGGGGTTCAAGTCCAGCTGCATAAAGTTTCCTCAGGTGAGTGTGCACGATTAGGCAAGCTATGCTGTTTCGTTTCAGCTGGCCCAAGGAAACAGCACATCTCTACCGATCTGCAAGGTGGCACCCGCTAGTGATAGTAGTCAACCTTAACAGCCCGATGACTGTCTCTCCTCGGGCTTGGGTCTTCTGATAGTTGAACAGTGTAGAGAACAGAGTTACTTAAATTAAAAATGTTCTTCTAGAATGATTGCACAAATTTTTTTAAAAGTTACTTGTAATTGGGTTTTTATGGTATAGAATACATTATAAATCTAAATTGCACTGATACATTTATTTAGTATGTAAAAAAAGAGGCTCTGGCTTAGTTTTTAATATTGACTGTATTATGTATATTAAATTTAACCACGTTTTAACTTCAGTAAAACTCTATTTTTATTTCTATCTATCTCGGAGACATAAGCCCAAGAAGAGACAGTCCGAAGGCTACCAGGGCTGGCTATTGTCACTTGCGGGCGCCACCCTGTACCTCGACAGGAGAACGTGCTAACCTTTCAAGAAGCTGAGCTTGAGCTAGCTGCAGCAAAACAACCCAGCTCACCCGACGACACACATTTACTAGAGACAACTGCACGCAGCTGGACTCAAACCTTAGTACAAAATTCGCTCTTTTTCAAGGAAGCGCTTTCGCCACTTAACTAAGAACATCTCGTAAAACTCTTTGTTTTTGAATTTCTTGAACAAAAACTTTTTTTATTTAATTGCATATTTTTTTTAAAAAGTCAATTTATTTCTGACACAATCGTTTGTCAGGAAAGGTTTTGCATTGAATTTTTTACTGTAAAAAGACTGGTGTACAGTAACTGGGCAAATTGGACCTTCTCTATTCTTTGGGCGATTTTCAACCAGTTGCGCCATGAAATTATAGGAATGTAGAAATTCATTGAACGAAATGGTGCGTATGGCTTCTGTGCTTCGATGCTGAGAATGTGTTGTTTATTTGTATTTGCTAGTACTTTATTTTCTTAAACGCTTTCAGTTTATAGTTGTTTAAAAAAATTCCTACATACTACTTATTATGTGGTGCTAATTTAGACACTCAAATTCGTTGTATTCTAGGATTTTTGAGCAATTGAAGTAAAAAAACGAAAATTACTTTAAAAATAGAATTTTTTTAAACTTTTTTTTCTAAATATAATTAGTTTTTTAAAGATTAGGTTATGAGCTTTGAAAGTGCGATGAAAACAGTTGTTATTTACCATTATTAGTATCAAGAAAATAGTTCTACAGAACAATCTAAATTGAGGCTTAAGGACATCCTCAATTAGTGACCTTCAAAAACGTGCAAGTTTGTCTTAATTGAAACTAGAAGGGAGCATTGGAAACACCATGTAATTTGGACTGTTCATCAAAATTAGGTATTTGGCGATTTTATTAAGTTCTTAATTATCAAATTTTATCTCATTGCCCTTGAGACCACATTTGCAACAGTTTCAAAGTTTAAATTTTACAATTTTAGCAAATCGATTATGCACATCAAGCATGCTGGGGTAAATTAATTGTTTACAGGGTATTCAAAAAATCATATTAAATAAATTTTAAATTTTTTATAATTTAATAACCTTAAACGGTAACAAGTTGTTCCAGGCAAGGAACAGGGGAGAGCGTAGTCACTAAAACACAAATTTGTTACCGGTTCGAAACTCAGACAAATGATTGCTGCTGAAAAGTTGTTTGATTTATTTTAGACATACAAATAGTTGTAGATTTTCATAAGCATTTGATCAAACCCTCAAACACTAATATATAAAAAAAACAATTTAAGTGTTAAATATTACAGCTTGTTGTCGAATAGTACGAAATTGTTAAACAGAATTCGATTCCAGAGTATCTCTATACAGAGATAAATCAAAATTTTGTCTTAAATAAGTGTTGTCCTGAACAGGCAGTTGGCTGAACAACACAGAGCTCTGTGTTAAAACAGTGGAAATATGTGTTGTAAAGAGGTTTACCGTGAGAAAACTCAATACCTCTGACAATGCAATGCAAATTGTAACTGAAGAACGAATAAATTAGAAGCAGTAAAGCTTAAAGACCAAATCACTGCTTGACAGTGACTGAGCATAAAAGCTGATCAACTTTCAAACAGGCTTTTTTAATTCGACATATTTTTCTAAATCAGCCATACTCTGCTCTACTTTGATAACAATCATTATTGATAACACATGCAAGTTCATAATGCAAGCGTTCAAGTCAAATTCGAATCTGAAGCTGATGTTAGTTCATCTGAAAAGTGCACATCTTGCCTCTAAAAAGCTCCGACTAAAATTGCAACATGCTTAAGACTTTTGCTCTGTTTAAACCGTGACTTAGTGAAGTGGCGGGAGTGTTCGCTTTAAAAGAAGCAAAAATGCACAGCGGGGTTCGAGTCCAGCTGTCTGCAGGTGTCATGAGTGAATGTGCGCGATCAACCGAGCTGTGGTGTTTCAGCTGTTTTAAGAAGGCAGCAGGTCCTTCTTTCGAGGTAGAAGGTGGTGCCCGCAAGTGATAGTAGCCAACCTGATAGCCTTCTAATTGTCTCTTCTTGGGCTTATGTTCTCGAAGATACTAGTAGTTAGTTTGGATAGAGGAACTATCGTCCATTAATTATGGTGAATAGGTTCCTACTTCCTCAAGTTTAGCTAAAATATTTAAAATTTACTTTTTTTAAATTTTGAGACATATATAAAATAACATTAAATCTTATTGTTTTTATTTAAAACTTTTTGATATCCACGTTTTTCTCCTTGAAAATTTGTTTCATTAGATGAAACGACTAGTAGGTATTGGCTTCAAAAACCGCATAGAACGTTTCAATTAAGTGGTGTACGAATCGATTTGAATTTAAATGTATGGTCATCAAGGTGGTAGTATTAAATTATGTCTGGCTTGAATTCCAGCTGGCCTATGAAAACATTACGTTCTTCTGTCAAATCTAAAAGGTAGACGGGTGCAGGTGGTAATGATTGTCAAATTTATCCATTTTTTGCTTGATTTTTAAAATAAGAAAACAAAAACCTGCGAACAGGCAAATTTGTCCAAAAAAAGATAAACAATAATTATTAAAATAAAATCAATTTAGGTAATTGGTTGCATTAAGATTTCACCAAGATATTTAACTATTGACCAAGTTCTCCCTCTGTGTGCCTCTTGATTTTTTTGCTAACAGCGAAAAAAATGCCCTTTACCGGCGTTCCTTTTGTATGCATGAGCCAGTGTGGCGTTCGAAATAAACAAAACAGTGGTGCACCACTATCTTTTGGAAGCTGCTGTGCGCCACATTGCATGCTCTTTGCCGGATGGGCTTCATTGTCCAATCTTTAGCCCCTCGTTCAAAGTTTACATTGAAAAGCTATACACTGAATTGGCGACACGAAAAAAAAAAAGTCAATCTCTTAACAATTAATTATTCCTAAGAATCTGTTTTGCGGAGGAAAGTTTTCAAAATCACATAAAGTACTAATAAAAAATGAATTAAAAAGTTTTTTTTTAATTTTATATAAAAACTTTTCAAACAAATTTGATTGTGTGAACCAAATTTTTCCAACAAAATTAAACAGGCCTATTTTTTACACTTTAGCTAACAAGATACATTTTTGCTCCACTAATTTTTCATCCATTATTGACTGCTAATTTAAATTTTTCTGTCTAAAATTGTTTGAATTTGACTTTCAAAAAGTTTAAGAACATTAGAAACTATGTTTGAAAGTTTGCTGTTTAACATTCTAAGTCTAAATCTAAAAAAGTCTCTTTATAAACTGCAACACAATACTGTACATACTTCGTTGATTTTACAAGCTGAATGTTAAGTTAATAATCATTCTGATTTGTAAAACCATTTCTATCTTAAAGAGATCGCTTAAAACACATATGCTCTATTGAAAATTTATAAGAAATCTAAAGTGTTTGCAAGTCTTTCTTAGCCTCTTCATGCTAAAGTGATGACAAATTTTAATCGCAATGCCACCCACGACTATTGCTTGCTTTTTGTTGTTTTTATTGCATTAAAAATCAATTTTATATGTTAAAACGTGTGGTGTGTTTATACTAAACGTATTAAACGCTAAAAATTAACGCAAAAAAAAGTTTTTTTAAACTAAAACACTGTTTTTTAAAGATTTTGACAAAATAGAGTAATTTTTGAATTAAAACTATTATTAACACTAGGCTTAAGTTTCAAAATCAAAGAGTATGTGTAGTGATGCAGTATGGTGTAATACCTGCTTCAAAAACACGTTTTATTGAGTATATTGAAAAAGAAACAAAAACAACAAAACTTTGCGGCAACACAAAGCTTGGCTCCGAGTCGTGGAGTTGACAAGGAAAAGGGCCTCCGTGCGTGAGGTAGGGGCTCGAGGCCGCGTCAAAGGCTAGCGCGGGCAACCACGGGGGGTTGATTCGGGAACTCGGCACGCTGCGGAAGCCGTGAGATGGGCCAAGCCATGACACGATGGGTGGGAGCAGGCAGCAGAGGTAGCGGAAAAGGGCCACCGCCAACGAGGCACATGCCTTTGAGAGGGGTGGGTGGGCAAAGAGACAACACAGCATGTAACATTGCGCGAAACGCGCCGGGGAAAAGAACCTACGGCATAACCTCAACAACTGAATACAACAACACCACCACAAACACCACGCCAGACGTCTAAAATGGAATGCGAACATTCTTTAAATTGCGGACCACACGATTGAATTAGGCTAAGCCAGTCAAAAGTCTTTTAGCTATGTGATGAATGTGAGCCCCCGGGAATCGCTCATAAATTTTTACAATTATGTTTTACCATTTTTCTTGCGTTTCAATTCATTCTTTTGTTTCATATTGATTATATTGAGTGGATTCGATCCGCCGACTCTAATATCAATATATACTTTATTTAAGCTTACTTGATTAAAGCGTTACGCGCTTTATTGATCACATGCTGAAGACTACTTCCTAATGTATCTGCTCTTATTCCTGGAAAGGAGTATGCTTGGTTGAAGTAGTAGCATGTATTATTAGAAAAGTAGAAACCGTACAATGTGGAGTTCAAAGTCAGAGATGTGAGCAGTCAACTCGGATGAATGTGCGCGATCAGGCCAGCGATGTTGCTCAATCACAGTTAGCTTGACTACAGCTGGTTTATGGAAAATACATGTCCTCTTTGGATCTACAGGATGGCATCCGCCAACAACAATAACCAACCTTGACAATATTAAAGTTATTTTCCCTCGGACCAAATCCCTGAAAGAGAAGTAAAAAAGTTCTACTAGTCAATTAGAAGCCTTCAATGTCGTAAGTATTCAAAACGGGAGTCATCATAAAAGCGATTTAATTTGAAATATCGCAATTAGAACCCTCGGACTGCGTTTAAGTAATAATCGTTCGGAATTCTTTGATGCTGCTGTACTGAAAATTTTGATAATAGAATAATTTAATCAGAATTTCTCAGGAAGTCTCCACAAACTTTAAGTTTAGTGAGCACACAGGTCAGCTCAAAAGCGTCACGTCATGTAAAACTGTGCTCGGTTTTGCTGTCTGAGCTAAAGATTAAGATCTTTTCTAGCTTAAATATGTCATCTTTAATCATATGAGTGTTTAAAAATGGTAAAACCCAACTGGTTTAATGTGTTTTGGTCAAGTTTTTATTAAAACAATTAGTCGGCCAAAACTCATCAAACACGTCATTATAGCTTTGATTACTAGTTTTGACGATTTTTTGCAAATATCTCGTCATTAGTATGCATATCGTCTAGGAGGTCTCAGTGTTTCTTACCATTGAACACGATCTTAGTCAAAAAATATAACAAAAAAATTTTTAATTTATTTGGTTTAATTCTAGAATCGACGCTTTTCTAATAAAATTAGAGACACACAATTTTGTAGTCAGTCTCAAAAAGCGAAGTAATCGGTTATTATTTCCAAGTGCAAGATTAACATATTCTTGCGAGTTGTTTTTTAAGCAGTGATGTCTTTCAATTCGCATTAGCAATGTCGTCGCAACAAACTTGCAAATAACGATTGTCGAAATTTGGAAAATTGCTCTTCACTCCATATTGTTTGTTTTGATTTTTAACTTCTTCAAGCGTCCTAAATATGGACTTTATGTGCTCTTCCGCCTATAAGAGTGCAAATTTTTGCGTTCTTGTTAGGCAATAATGACAAAGATGATCAAGCTAAATGGGCATATTACTTTCTGGCTAGCTATCTTTATCAAACTCATAAAAGACGTTAATTGAAAAGTTTATAAGCTTGTTACTCTCTGTAAGCGCAATGTTTTTAAAAAAAAACCAGCAGTAAAATTTTGCGAAAATTTTTTTAAAAATAAAACTAATAACTAAACAGGCGATCTTTGCATTAAATGTTTGTGGAAAAACGGCACAATTTTGGATAAACAATTTTTCCAGAACTTTCGGAAAATTTCTTTTTCCTATTGGAAAGACCAAAACAAAGTAGGTCTTGGGTGTAAGAACACTGGTTTGTTGAGCTCAGATCCAATATGCACCAGTGCTGCGGTTTATTTTTTTTTGTTTTTCGCTTTGCAGTTTTTTTGATTATAATATTTTAATAGTTTGGACCAAAGTGCAGTCATATTATTGTAATGAAGTTTATATTACGTGTGATGGCTTTTCTTGTTCATCCTATAGTAAAAAAAGATGCAATATTTATCATCTTTATTTATAAATCCGTTCAAATCAAAGAATTTTTCAATTTATTGCAGTTTTGGATTTTATTTTGTTTTTAATTGTTGATAGCATGAGTATTTTAATTCAAATAAAGCAAGCAGTAAGACTACGAGTTTTTGTTGCTCCAGCTTGTAATATAGTTACTGATCTAGACATAGTTGTTTTTGCTTGCAACAGTGTGAGCAATTAAAACTTAAAATCATCCATTTTGTTTTTTTATTGTAAAAAATCAAAAACCATGAAAAGTAGAACAACATTGTAGCTGTCTGCTTGTTTGCTGAAATTAAAACTGTAGTATACAGTTGTACAATAAAATTTAAAATTTCATAATTTCTTGATAGTGATAAAGCGTAGCCGAACTTTTTTAAATGATAACAACGTCCATTTTGAGAAGGAAAAAATTCCACAGCAGAGCTCAGACTGTGTTGTACGCATTGGATTTAAGTCAAGGTGCGTGACGAAACTAGTCGCGCTGTTCAGTTACAGCTAGTTTGTTGAAGCAGCCTTTAGACTGTTTGTCTTTCTTGAGTGCGTGTCTAAAGCAAAACTACAAAAAGTTTGTATAAAGTTTGTCGTTTTCCAGTGCGTATCTGAAGCAATACTATAGACACGTCTTGTATAAATTGTGTCTTTTTGTAGCCTCAACTCTTGCCAATTTTTAGTTAAGCCTTTAACTATTCTTTGAAACAAAAGAATGTCTATTGAAGTTACATAAGCCTACCATTCTTGAATTCGGTATTTTTACAGACCGAGTTCAACAAAAAAAATTTTAATAAAATGCAAGACGTCAAAATAAAAAACATGATTGAAAATTTTTATTCTATCAATTTTGAAGAATTGCTTGATAAATTAACTATATTGTATGTAAACTCGTTTAAACTTAAACCACAGGACAAGAAAGCTTAGGCTTTAGCTTGGTACATCACGTACTTTTAGGCAGTACAAGGCCGAAAGAGCAATCGATCAGCAGCAAAGTAGCTTTTTTTTGTCATCAAGCTTACAAGTATGATGGTCAAACAATGTACGCCTTGTATTCCAATTGCATCAGATAACTTTTAAGCCCAACAACAGCTTTATTGTTTTGCATCATATAAATTATCGATACAGTTTGATCAAGAGTAATTCCAGTGTTATCGTCAAATCGACAAAGTAGAAAGTCCATCAGAACAAGTTCTATCCAGCAACAAGAAACAAATGGGCGAAATACATGACGATCCACTGAAATCATGCAAGTGCATGATACAGTCTCTGCAAAGGATGCACTGAATTGTAACAGATATGAAAACCCTTCCATGACTAGACGAAAAACGAGGTTGATTTCACTGTTACTATACACTAGCTGTTCATAGAAAATATACCACAGCATTGCCCATCGGAAACGACCAATGTATTATCGGAGTAACGAACAAACCAACTTTGCTGTCGATTCCGTTATCCGAAGCATAGATTTGCAATTAATTTCATCGACTTTTGACCGTACAAATTATGCAGCCAATCTGTCAAACAAGCCTTGTTTACACCACTTTTAAGGTCATATTTTAAAGGTGGTTTAAAACTCGATGAAATAGCAGTGATGACAGCAAAATCAAGCTTTGGAATGGATGATTGAACAATAACACCCACATGGACGAGGAGCCGAGTTTAATCCGACGACCAGTTTTCATGCTGTTGTCCAGTTCAAGTCGCAAAACGGTTCCGAATTTTCAACAATAATTCGGGCTAACACTACGTAAGAACTTTTGAAATTAATTGAAGGCAATAGGGAAGCACAAAGAAAACTTACAAAGAGGAACAGTTAACCTTAATTTGCCGTTCCGACAAAGCAGTCATAAGCAGCACAGCAAGCGTCGTAAGAGTTGTTGTTGACCCCTACAACTACATATGTGGAAGTAATGATAGGTCTGCGCATGATTACTAAGAATTCTCTTAACAATTCCACCACCGTAGACAAGCCAAAACAAATTTGTGGCCGACTTGAGACTGCATGAAGCAAACGCTGAGAAGATTGTCTCATGCACTGTCGACCACTTCATTTCACTTGCCATTGATCACATTGTCCAGCACTTCAAAGGTACAATTTTTGAAAACCTCAAACCAAGGTTGTTCAAACAAACACGATCTTGCTTAACAGGAAAAGATGACCCAGTAAATGTTGAAAACTTTAGACTGATTCATATTGTCTGCCGCCATCCACAAAACTCTAGCACAAGTCGTTGCAAAATGACTTGCGATCTAGATTGGAGACGATTTATCTCTAAAGTTTTACTCAAACTTCTTGGTCAATGTCTGCATTACTATTGTCGATTTTCTAATCGATAAATATCGTCAATCAGCCTTATTTTTGTATATAGCTTTGATCAATCTTGAAAGAAGCATTCGACATTAATTATTGGTATAACTGCAAAACACTGCGCTGTAGACCAATGTACAATCAGCATCCCACCAGCCGAAATTTTAATCAACGTGAAATGCTTGGTGTATAACAAAAATGCTCATTTTTATGTTCATCATCTCTAGTCGATCGAATCACGCTCTCCTCCTCTCGTGCACCAACCAAGACGATTGAGAGCAAATGATTAACACAAGAAACCACAGTGCGCACGGCATACAGTAGCAACCCTAGCCACACTCACAGAAAATACATGCTGTGTGCTTGTCTAAGATGGATTGAAAAGCACGCAAAAACATAATCAAACAATTTAAATGCAACGTTTGCTCAAGCCTAGCAATAATACTTAACTTAACGCACAAACGAAAATGGCCGCAAAATGCAGGGTGTGGGAACAACCAAACATGCAGTACAAGTATTGTCCAGCTTCGCTCAGCAGTCCTGCTTTCACTTTCAAAATCCACTTGCTTTGGCCGTTTCCACTAATGTCATTCAATTCTGAACGATCTAATCGATCCGATGTGTGAAAGAGTGTTGGATCAAAAATCGAACATTCAAAAGTGTTTGAATATTTTTATATGAAACACGTTCACAGCGCTTAGACTGTTACGATGGTCAAAGATGAGAAGGTAAAAAACGGTTGCGAATGCTGACCAACAGACAAAACAAACCTGAAATGTTTGTTGACAAGTGAAACAAGCATTGACAACTCTTTGTTTGTAGATTGATGAATACCGATCTTTATTTTAATTAGTTTATTTGTTTTTAACTTTTAGAACTCTGTTGTAACAACAGCAAAGTTTGTTTGGTTTTTAAGCCCAATGCATACCTGTGTAAACATTTGAACGTATGGATTGAAAAGAGTAATTTAGAAGATAAATTGTGTAATTTTTTTTCTCTAAAAAAAGTCTGAATGTGCAAGGATTTGAGTAAAAATACAATTTTTTTATAAAATGCATATAATAAAAAAAATTGTTTTTTTTTTGTTAAAGAAAAAAAAACGTAAAAAAAAACGTTAAAAAAAATTCGATTTTTTCTTTTTTGCACTTTTTTTAAAAAATTATTGCAAAATCAATAACGTTGCACAAAAACTGAATTTAATCGTAGATTTTGCAAGTTTTTAGAAAAGGTACTGTTTTAAAAATAAAACGCCTCGCTTTGAACATTCCACTCGACAATTGTGCCACGTAGAATCCAAGACTTTTTAGCACATGGAAGTTGAATTAATCGAAAAACTTCTTGGACAACGGCGATTTGTTCAAATTTCTGATCAAGCGACAATTCTATTTTTGTCTGCATTTGTATTTAACCCAAAAGCAACCATTACTGGTCACACGTTTGCATGTCTTTATTGATGCGCTTACGAAGAGCATCCGGCACAAAGTTTAAATGTTAAAGCATAAAATCCAAA
>JACCHV010002214.1:0-10185 GCA_018907245.1 Eupristina koningsbergeri | reverse complement strand
AGGTCACCCAATGATTCGAAGATTGACCTACGGAGTCTACACGCTTGCTTGACTGGGCGGGAGAGTGGTGGAGTGGGCCTAAAGTAGTAGCTTCCCGTAAACCGGCTCCGGCCGGGGCGCACGACGCTCGTGCTGTCCGTATAGTTGGGAGGTCTCAGGGCCGCCAATGAGAAACCGAAGCCGTCTCTTGAGGCGGAAATAATGCAGTAGTAACAGCAGGGAGTCCGCTCCTCGTTAGAGACGGGTCGGTAATGGTAGCTCAAAAAAATCGTCTAAATTTGTTATTTTTTCTAGTAGAATACCGTTCTGAGACATGCTCCAAAAGATAGGATAGCTTTTTAAATAACATCGTTGCCAACTTCACGCCCAACTGTGGTCAGCGGCCTAGTTGTTCAGATTATTCAACTATCTCTCTCAACGAACTACAAACCTATCTCACTTAGAGAGACGGTTCGCTACAGAGTAATTTATAATGAAATGTTTCAAGTTTTCAAAGATTCGAAAAATTCTTAAAAGAGAAAACAGGATTTATAGATCAGTTAAAAAGAAAATTTTAAGGTTGGTAAGGGTTTATTGAACGGCAACGCGCTGCAGGTGTAGTCGCATTTCGACAGTTTTCTTCAATTTGGGGCTTTGCATCTTTGTGCAAAAGCTAACTGCGTTTTTGATTTTACTGACACAAACCATCATTGGCATAATTTGTGTAGTTTAGAATAATGGGGAGCTTGTGATTCGAAATATAACTGATCTGACATCCAAGTTGGGGATTAGAAGTAGTTTATAGAAATTAAATGATCTAATAAAGGTACTGAACGGGGAAATCGAATGTCAGGACAGATTTCCAGTAGATAGGCCGAGTAGAACCCATTTAAAACGCCGAGAATTGCGAGCTCAAGTTTAGCGAAGCAAAAAGAAAATAAAGGGTAAATCAGCTATCAATGTTTTGTGAATAATGACTGTTGAACTACCTGCTTACGCCGTCATTTTTGCAGGCTCTTTATCTTGAGATCACTCATGTTTGAGTCGCAACACATTTCACAATTTCTCTCAACTTTGTCAACTCTTGACCACTGACAGTGTTGCCGGGGGGGGGGGGGGGGACGCCAAGAGCTCCCTTCGGATTGGTAACCATTAAGAGGAAAAAACCTCAACTGTCAGGTCTTCCATCTTGACGCTCAACTCTTGTTCAGACTAAACAGCTTTGAAAAATAGAAACCATGACCGCCCAACACTATCAACGAAATAATTATTTTGTATATCGGAAAACAACTCAACAATGCCGGAAACCAACCCGGGATAATAAAAGAAACTAGTATGCGGGATGAACAGGTCTTCGTCAATCATGAGCAAGCGTTTCGCAATCACAAAAGTAAAATATACTCAGCGGATCGAAATTTTCTAGAGTGCCTAAACCACCGCGCCACGACTCCTTATCACTTGCAAAAGTCCTTAAGAACCAGCAGCTTCGTTTCGCGACCCACAACTTTCCCGCGAATAGACAGGTTTAAGGTCAGCAGGCACACGCAAAAAACCGGAATAAAATATAATTGATAAACGGCTTCATCCTCGCTTAAAATCCCTTGCATCACAATGCCAACCAATTCATTAATTTGAACTAAAACTGACACCTGTGAAAAGTTCTAAAGCGTTCAAATCTCTAAAAGAATTTACTTTTTACGCTTTTGACGGCGACATTTCGGACAACAACAGACGCCAGAACATTAGTTGCAACTGGGGATGATGTTGAGTTGTTTCAGTTTCGTAAATTTAAATGCGCCATGTTCTCCGCATTCTTTGCCACGTTCCTCTGCTTCAGCAGCCTCTGCTGCTCTTCTATTCTGAAGCGATGCAAAAACCACTTGGAAACGAAAAGAAAACAATTACCGCTAGACATTTTGAAACGCAACAACCGGCAGTGTCCAGCCCTATGAGCACAGGAATTCCGACCAAGATGAATACCCAAATCGAAGTTTTCTGAATGGCGGTAAGAAAGGTGTTGACATCGTACAACTCCGCGATTTGAATAGATTCTTCCTAAAAAACAAATGCAAATCGGGTCTCGCCAAGTCAGCTTTTAAATAGCTGATTATTTTAGTCCGACTTAGAGTGATCGACTGTTTTCGGTCAAGCGTTGATTAGATCCATTAAAATCAACTTTTATATACTGTTTTGATGGGGAGTTTTTTTAGTAGAGCAGTGCGCGACCTTTGTGCTTTGCTGCTATTTTCTTGCTCAGTAAAACCGACTTTTGATCATTGACATCATTACAGACGCAAAGGACATACTTGGACCAGTAGCTAAAAACGCCAAACATCAACAGCTAGCCGGTCCACTTATCATCTCAACACGTTCAGTGCGAGATCGATCCGTTCTCAATCGCAATTGGTCGACTGCGCGGTTTTTCCAAACAAGCACTGCTTTAGCTATGCGATTAAGTATGGTTTAAAAATCGACCTCGTCAAAAACTAAACTTGATCAATTAAGTTTCTGACCTTATATCTTAACGCCTATAAATTGTGATCACAAGGCTACGCACGGTTTTTTGAATCTTTTTAATTGAAGTTGTCATAAGCTAGCTAGGGACAAACAAAAGCACGCTGGTAAAGTAGTAGTCGCGAGCCACGATTAAAGGTGAAACTAGCAATTACTAAGTCGATACCGTCGTCAAATCAATTACTTGGTAGGCTAAAAACAATTGGCCAAGACACCTTTGCGAGAAAAGCGGTGGGGAGGAGATCAGACTGCCAAAGCAAAAAAACACTAACCAAGACGAGCGATCAACTTTGTCAGACATTTGCTCTCGCTGTTCTAATGCCTAGGAATGCAAACATGCAACAAACTAAATTCTTATTAATCCGACTAAACTTGACTACCAGTCTGTCACGCGCCATGAGCTGTTAGATTTTACAACTTAACTGTGTGGAACTACTTCAAAGTCAGAGTTGAGTTTAAAGAATCCTGTGTTGTAAGCGAAAGCCAATCGTAATTGAAAATTTAAAATAAACTCAAGTCTTTGAAACAAAACAACTGTCTGCGCAAACCCTGTTCGATTGAATTAGCCACAGCACCGAAGTAAATTTGCTATTAAAATTTTAGTTTAGAGAGTGTCACTAACACGTTTTTAAAAAGCTAAACCTCAATTCTTTGATTAAGAACGGTATGCACGCTTTAAGGAGGTTTTTATAACAAAGCCTGGCTGCACAAACGGCTAGCCAGCACATAATTTTAGTCATTGGAAAACTTTGGACAAAATTTACGAATTGCATGTAGACATCACTGTAAAGTTGCGCTGATTTGGTCGCCCACCATAACTTGAATCGATAGCCATGATAAAAAGCGCGAAAGTTGGGTGTGCATGAAACACTGATTTGAGATGAGTTATTAGTGGTGCTGTCGTAGCCTGTGATTGTAACTGTGTCCGCGCCAATTTTAAAATCTATGGGCGAATTGAAGCGACCTAAACAAGGAAAGTATTTAAAAACGATTTAAAATGCACCCCCATTTAGCCATACAATATTTGACGAGTCGGGATGACATTGAACTAAGATTCTAAAAACACAATTGCCGATGCCAATGTTAACTCTGAAACGCGATGTGGCTGAATTGCAACAGAAAAGAGCTACGCATTGAACGAGAAGTTATTGTTGAGCTGGCCGTGACGTCGGCATGGAAAATAACGTTTTGCGACCAAACTTGGATTTTCGTGAAATCGCAAGCGCCTGTCAAGATTCTGAAATGAAAGAAACCTTTGAAACAGTAAAAGCAACTAAACTGTCCTGACTTACAAGTAATGCAAGCACGAAAACCACCTACGACACAAACAAGCAACTTTTGGCTAGAAGTTCTTACCTATCCTTCCTAACCACACACGTTTGGACCTTGTTGTCGAAGCCCCAGGACTCGGGTAGTTGCTTCAGCAAAAAAATACCTGCCAGCAAAAGCGCCAACAAAGGGACCCCTCGTCTGTTGCCGAAACAGCATAGCATGAGTTGCTGCTGAGCACACTGACTATTGATTTTTTGTGGAAAAACTATCTCTCGCCGCGTAATTATGCAAATTCGTGTCAGATAAGCACGCCTTGGTGATGCCACAAATGTCGGGTAGAACGTAGTCAAAAGGATGGCCGATAGTTACAAGGTTTGGTCGGTCTAGTGAAGCAACATGCCCTCTTGGTCTTTATTTGCTATTTAATTTCCTAATTCGACCAGGCACAGTTTGGTAGGGTAGAGAAGACCAGAATCCTGAACTTCGGTTTGACGCTTCGACAACAGTCCGTGTCGGATTGTTGCCGCTTTGAGTTGTGAAATGGCCTTTGCCACCGTCGTCTTGATTGCCGAAGCTGGTCTCTTTGTTGGCCGGTGCGCCTTGAGTCAGTCCGCTCCGTTGCCGCGTTGTGCCATGCTTCCATTTCCTTGTTCGGTAGTGAACAAGATTGTAATATTTTCTTACCTTTTGTTATACTTTTGTATTAGATCCGGTCCAAAAAGCGGCGGCTTGAAATTCGTCTAAACTGGGCAGTCACAGCGGAGGCTACCTGTTTAATCGACAAAAAGACGTACTGCTTTTCCCTGTGGGGATTAGTTGCGTTGAAGCTAGCTGTGACTAAACACAGTGCGACTCAAACTCGACTACACGACTTCTTCTTTCTAGATGCTTTATAAGTAGCCCTGCTACTACTTGGCCAAGAACGTCCTCCCTACTAGTCAGAGCAGCAAATTAAGAAGCGATTTCAGCAAATTTCGGTCAAAATCAGCTGCTTGCCAACAAAAATTTATTTATTAATCGTAACAACACATTGACGTTATGAGTACAGTTGCTATCAAAGAGCGGACATATTGACGAGATCCAAACAAATAAATAAAAATTAATCGCGCGCGTGAAAAAGAGTTGACAAACAAGTACAAAGATTATTCTTGTGGTAAGAAGCTCTCGTGATCAGTCACAGGCACCATCTCATTTGTGATTATTGCCTGCAAAACCAAGTTTTAACGTGATTACTTAGAGACTCACATGATACCAACCCTTGGACGAAACGACCGGAGTGCCTTTCTCGCTGACTTTCTTCGCCACCTCCGCCTGACACGAACGGTCTGTCAGCATGTAGTCAAATGTACTTGTGTTGCAAAACGCGATCACATCGTTGACGTCTGGCTTGTTGCAAGTGAGAACGTCAGCACCGAGCATCTCAAGCAATGGACGCCAAATCTAAAAGGAACTGTCAAAGGTGCCTTTGACATGTCTCTAACCTGATCGAATTGCAACGTATGTTGAGCGAAGTCGACGACAGCCGAATAAACAAACATTGTTTTGCCCTTGAACAATTGACCTTTTAGCGGCTGCCACTCATATTCTCGTCCATTAATGACGGAGACACCCGCTTTTAACAAGTACGGCTTGTAATCAACCAACTTCTTCTGCAAATTTCATGAACACTAAAAATTAAGCAACAACTTACTTGCTCTTCACACGCTGTCAGCCAGTTAAAATGTAAGCATGGAATTGATGCAGCCAAAGGCGTAGAGATACTTGTGAGTGCGGTAATAGGTGTCGGCCACAAGAAAGGCCTTACCATCTTCAGCCAACTCATGCAACTCGGAAATGTCTTCGGCTACAGTGCCACCAAGTCGCTCTACTAATTCTTTAAACTCGCGCTTATTAAAGTGGATGGTATTGGAACGACGTGCTGATGATGTCAGCATGACATAGCAGCTGTCAAAAATCAGTCCAAAGCCGGCCTCCAACTCTTTTTGGTCGACTTCCATTTGTTCGACTTCATTGCCACTGCCAGCGTCCTTGTGTTGACGTTTAGCCGGAGGTGACATTGACTTCTGTTCAGATACCGCGTCCGACCTGCGACCACGCTTCTGAACACTACGACGAGGCGTCAAGGCAACAGTGTCTTCAATAGGATGTGATTCTTCATCTGCAGAGATGAATTTTTTGGCTGAAATCTGCGCAATTACGGCTTGATTCTTGCACTTTCCCACCTGATCCACTCTGGGTACGAGAACGCTTTAGCTGCTGCTCAGCAGCTATGACATTTGTGGCAGCAAGACGCGAGCGACGAGTAGAGCGCGGAACGGCATTGCCTGAAATAACGAACGTTAAACACGCCTATGAAATTCAGCGAACCTTCGTCAACAATAGCGGCCTGGTTCTTTAGTTCGCCAACAATATCCTTCTGCTGCTCTTTGGCAATGAACAAGTTAGTCCAGCATATCTTTCGAGGACCGTGCTCCTCGTTATCCACGTCTTGCACTTGGAAAAAACCGTCAGCCCATTCAGTTACATCTGTACGCGACGGCGCTTCGACAATCTTTACCGGTTGCATCAGCTCCTTTCCGTTCTTTTCAACCGTAATAGCTACTTCTTTGCCTTCAGTCAGCATTGCCAGTGTAATTATTCCAGTCAGCGGAACGTCACGATGCAACTTGTCCTGTGTGTAGATAACTCGATAACGACCTAATCCATCACGGTCCAGAACAACAGCTGGATAAAAGTCGTTGCCCCAGAGAGCGAAAACACGAGTGCCGCCAGGATGTCTGAATAAGCAAAACATTCGAAAGGCAGCATCGTCCACTACTTACGGTTCTTTAGTCAAGTCGACAGCTAGTTGATCTTCTGGTGATAGCTGCGGTTGCTCAATTTCCATCTTTGGCTTAACTGAAGACACCGGAGTTTCCCTAAAATGGTACCATTCAAAATTCAACAATATAAATTTACTGTCTCTTTCGGCGCAACTTTGTCTCGGCACCAGGGTGCTCGAAAATATCCTTGGAACTAATAGTTGAGCTTTTATTGGCGCGCTTCTGACTGCTTTTTGATGTTTCTAGCTCCTTCCGCGTTTCTGGCGTAGTCGTCAGTGCAGTAATTGAAGCAGGTCGAATTGTCTGGAGACTTTGGCTTCAAAATGAAAAACAGTTAAATTTACCGGACTCAGCAAATTGCTCGTCATCGGAAATGCGTTCTTTGCTACTGCTTTCTCCGTCTTTGCATAGCGATTTCTGTAAAATTAGTTATGCATTCTTTAAAACTTGCAATGACATACTCAATGTTAGTGACAAATGGTGGACCGCCGTTAAACTTCATTTCGCCCAAATGCAGCCATTCTGCGACCTATAATGCGTTAAAGTAAATGACTAACAAGCGTTACTTTGACATTGAAATTGGTCAACGGCTCTGGATGATTGTAAGCTTGAGAGTCAAAGTTAAACGGATCATCACTGTCCAGGTTGATGATCATGTCTGATTGGCGACCGCGACGATTTTTCGATGACGGTGTTACCGGCTTTTTCCCACGTGCTGATGACTTGGGAGTCCCTGAAGTTGACTCGGCTGCTTTCTTTACCAGTGCGACATCAGAAGATTTACGACGACTACTACGACTTGTGCCAGGTGTCTTCGCTTTTTCATCCAGCTTTTCGGACTCCTCTGCAGGTGGCACCATCTCCTTAGTAGAATTAAGCGCGACAGACTGTCGTGAGCGTCTACTACGGGTTGTTGTCGGTGTTTTAAACTCTTCTAATTCTTGAACTTTTAATGTTGCCGGCGATTTATTAGATTCTAAAAGTAAAATGACAAACTTTGCAAATGTTGTCTACCGGTTTTCTTTGCCGAAGTCGCCGTACGTCGACTGCGACTTGTAGTTGCTGGAGTCTTGACCTCATCTTCGTTCTCGTGCTCGTCCGCCTTTGACACACTTTTTTCTTCGTCAATTGACTTGTTTAATGCTTTGGCTTGAGCGGCGCCTCTACGAGAACGATTTTTCACTGCCGAAGTTGCCGTCTTTTTAGCACTTGGTTCTTTCACTGGAGTCGATTCTACTGCAGTCGAACGACGTGCACGCAAAGTACGGCCGGTTTTAGGCGTTTCCGGCTCATCAACCGATGTTTCGACCACCTTTGATACTTTTGTTGTCGAAACAGCAGGATTAGAACGACGTGAACGAGAACTACGGTTTGTCACTGACACCTCCGGTTCTGTGTTGACTGTCTTCTCCTTTTGTTCTTCTTCTTTTGATGCAACCTCATCTTTAAGGGCCGGCGATGCTGACGAGCGGCTCTCAACCGGTTCATCAACAACCTCCAATTGACGACCTTTGCGAGCTGGACTTTTCGCAGGTGTCTTTTTGGTATTTTCAGCTGAGCCTTCTGTTGCGGTCGAGCGACGTGCACGCAAACTTCGACTTACAGTCAGAGTCTCTGATTCTGAAGCCAACTCTACTGATTCTTTCAACTCTTGTGGCGTCGGTTCAATGTCTAAAAAATTTGAATCTTTAAATAAATCGAAAATTACCTTTCTCCTCTGTGACCAGAAAGGCAATATCAGAGCAGTGTGAGTGGTCGTTACAACTTGTTTTCTCTGACTTTTCAGGCTCTACAACGACCTTCTTGTCTAATTCTGTTTCTGGCTCCATTTCAACTTCTGCAAACTTGAAATTGCAAAGCTTTAAAAAGTTTAAACTACCTGCAACTGTCTCTTCTCTAACTGTATTGTGATTGCCGTTTTGGTCAGCCGATGGCATCAAAAACTCTGTTACTTTCTCTGCCGCATCTGATGTCTTCTTCTCCGACAAAACACTGCTTTCTGCTTCTTCATTAACTTCTTCAACCAGACTTGCCTGACTCTGTTCCTAAAAAATTAGTCAAATTCAAGTTTTAAAAAAGTAACCTATCAGCGTGCCACTGCTGCCAAAGAGGCGAGCGCGGAATCAGAGGTTTGATTCGAGATGAGGACGAAGAGCCGCTAAAAATTTGATTTTGCAAGTAGATATTGTATTTTGAGGACGTGTTTAGTGAGCGGTGCTCGCCTTCAGAAGAGGAAACTGCATAGAAGGATTTGAACCCAGCCGTGTGAAGTTGGCCCGAGCAGATGTGCACGACCAAGCAACTATTCTGGCTCATAAGAATATCACGTCTTCTTGGTTACCTACGAGTAGCATCCGCTAGTAACAGTGGCCAGCTTCGACATACTTTGGATTGTTCTTCCCCGGACAGAGTTCTTGATGCAGGTATAAAAAGCGGTTCCTAGCCAAGACATGCTGCTTCCATCGCACACTACACCAAAAGCAAGTTCGCTTTAGTGAAACACATTTTGTTTTCAACCTGCACCAGTGGTTTGACCCGTGGAAGGACTGCTCGAAGGCTGTCAAAACTGGCTACTATCATGGACGAATGCCACTTCTAAATCGACATAAAGAGGTGCTAGCTCACAAACCAACTGCAGTTAAGCAAGCTGCAACGAAACGGCACCGCCTTACTTGGCTGCGCACATCCGTCCGAGCCAACCGCACGCGGATGGGTCCTAAAAATTACTCTGCCGTTTGCCCCTCGCCAATAAGCGTCGTCACCACCAGACAAAGCACGCTTTCGTTCTCTCTGCTAATTGAAATTGCAATCCAAAGTTTTCTGTGGTAGCATTGGTTTGAAGGGTTAAGCATGAACAAGTTGATCAGTTTATACAGTCGGTTCTAAATCTAACGCTTACTGCTAAAGAGTGGATTCAAATGCGAACTCGTGTGCACAGATGCGCCAAAATAGCACTAACATTAGCTTAACAACAGGTTGGGCAGTGACTCTGAACGACGGCTCGCATTAAATATGTGAGCTGAGATAGGGACAGAAAGCGCTTATAGTAACTCTCTAAATTTGGTTTTTACTGCCTCTTTAAGCTCTCAATCCATAAAAACCTTCTGGTAGCTTGATTCAGCATAGTTCTATTTGTCTGTCAGTCAGTTTAGACTATAGAAATTTTAAATTCTTGTTCTTGTATTATTTCATTCCCTCCGTCTATTGTCTTCGTCAACTAGTATTCTGCTCATAGGTTAAACATTTTCACAACAGGTATTCTCTATCTAGTAATATTTCGTAGTTTTAAATTTGAAGATACGCGATTTAAGCTTCGAACTTGGATTAGATAGTTGAGGACAAATTAAAAGTCAAGCACAAAGAAGTCTATGACCTAAACTTAGCGGACAAAGTGCGTTTCTTTTAAAATTAGAGACACTCCAGAGACAAGATTCTTTCAGGTTACAAAACTGCAAACGGCAACTAAAATACGACTGAGATATGATGATAACATCAGCTGAAAGACGGCAAAGCAATCAACATTCTCAACTTTGAAACCGAAGTTGACCGCACACAACTTTGTTCTTTTTATTTCGAACATCTTCGCCAGTTCTGGCTT
>JACCHV010002206.1:0-10432 GCA_018907245.1 Eupristina koningsbergeri | reverse complement strand
AGCTGGAGTTGACCACAGTGGCTTTGGCAAAGTATGGAAACTGCTCGGCATGAGTGGTTACCTCTAAATGTGCTCTGTCACACTTCCGAGACCGGCGACTAACCTGTAATAATTAGGGATTTCTTGTCGGGATCGATGGCAAGTCGTTGCTCAGCGCAGGATTTGGAATAGTCGTATTTGTTAACCAGATGTCGTCCGATTTGCCACTCCACCTAAACACAGGTGTACCTTGCACTACTAAAGCTACCACGCTGATGTCCCCAAACTGCGCCTCGTCGATTCGAAGCCGGTAGTTGAGGTTCTCCTGCAACATGAATGACTCTTTACTGTGTTGCAGCATTAGGTCGGCAAAGTCGACGTACTTGCAGCTGGCGTTCAATGGCTGAGCTGTCTGTGTCGTCTGGTTGATAGTTGTGCTTGAGCTGGGCGTCGTCTCTCTCCGCCTATCCTCTTCGTCTTCCCGAGTTAAATTCACAAGCCTCAGGTGGGTTTGCAACGCCTCCAACTGTTCTTTGCTGGGCGGCTCTACCGACTCGTTCGTCAAATTGTCCCTATAACAATGCCCCGGCTGTTCACAAGCATCGCACTTACCTGTACTGGAGGCAGTTTGTGACGTCAAAGCGATTGCAGTCGAAAATCTCGTTACTAGACAGCCCGCTTACTTTGCGAATGCTAAACACAATTAGCAGTCTGTATAACATCTGGAAAACCAACTCCCAACAGCGGCGATTCAGTAACAAGCGCTTATTCGATTCCACCCCCACATTGCATCTCGGCTCGACAACCGACCCGGTCGTTATGCAAATTCTATGAAATGCACCAAAAGAAACCACAGGGTTGATCGTTCGACGCCCTAGTCACTTGTCAACTAGCTGTACCTGTCAGCATCAGCCGGGTTTCTCTTGTTAAAATGTCGACGCCCTCGCTCAGTCCGAGTGGAGTTTCGAGCAACGTTCAGACGGTCAGCGGCAAGTGCTCAGTGAAGCCCACACACCACTGCCTTCTCATCGACTGTGCCCAAATCATCTGGTAAATCTTTCGGCACTTTAATTGACAGCGCGAGTTTTAGTGAACACTCGCTTCCCATCCTTGTCCTAGTAAGCTTCGGAGTCGGACTGGCCCATTGTATCAACAACTTTTGGTGAGTCTCTGTTCAAGCATTCCCAAACAACCACACGCTACATTCCAGCAACACACCGTCGTCGGCCAAGGTTGAAGCAACAAAGCAGCTGACAGACAAACCGAATTTGCCTTAAAATTTGTCTTTTGTCGTGTTGCTACCAACAAAGACTGGTTAAATAAACAGATCCTTCTGACTAATATTTATTTTTTGCTCATTATGCCGTTTAACGAAAATAACGAACAACTGCGGCTTTGGATCATCTGTGAGCGGGTTGTAGCTGGAGCACCTATACTTGTTGGAAGCCCCAGAGCGATCCCAACTTTGGTCCTGATGACGTACTGTTGAGTGCGAATCTCTAGCTCTTCCTTGTTTAGACCGTCGTCGTTGTAGATAGTCGGAAACCAACTATCAATGGTTTAGATATTAGCAACGCTAACTTACCAAGGAAAGAAATAGTCGCGAAGAATCCACAAGTTGAATGCAAACCAGGAAAGCAGGCAGATGATGCCGAAGCCATAGTAAATTTCGGTCTTGTACTGAGCGAATGGGAACAGAATCTTGACGATATTAAACGCTAGAATTTTAAAAAGTCAGTTAGAGCGCAGTTAACGACTCGCATTTGTTTTACGGAGTAGTTAAACAAGAATTAGAAACGCTGAACATCTAAGCTGCTTAAACAAATCTTAATTTACCGTTGTTGCTAACTGGAAGACATCGGAAAATGGGATTTCCGGACAACGGCGCCGCAAAAACAGATTCTACGAACAATGTCGGCTTAACCTGTCACTTTTGCTTGCCATACATCTCCGCTTTCAATTTTTAAATGCCATGGAAAAGTGTGGAACTCGTTTTGAATAGCTTAGCGGTTGAGAAGAAACCCCATAGAAAAGTCGACCAAATAGACCAGAGCGTGAGAGTTTATTTGAGAGTTGAAAATAGCATATAAAAAGTAGCAAAATAATAAAAAAAAAAGTACAAAGTGATTTAACAAATGATGGCATGGTTCGAAAACGCGGTGCAGAAGCGTTTGCAACGAAGATAATTGAACACACACGATCTCGCGACGCGACATTCTCTCGACACGTAACAGTAGTAAAAAGAGCCAAAAAATTCACGAAAAAAAGCGGTGAGTTTACGATTTAAAAAAAGCTTGTTTTACCGGAACCCGGCAAATAATGCAACATATTAAGGTATCATGCCATCATCAAATCTCCATTCTGTTCAAAATGATGATCAAGCAGACTAACCGATGTAGGAGCAGACGTTTAATGTCAAAGAACAAGGTATCGATGATGAAAAACATTCAAGCAAGCTTGTTAACACAAAGATTATGTCGAATACGGGCAAGTGAGTAAGTAGCACCGGTCTGCAAATAGCCACACACGTATCCAGCAAATCTGGTTGTAAATGACAGTGCTTAAATGCCTTTGCGTAGGACCACCGACTGGGTAGTAAAATTAGTGATTTTTTCGTTGCTAGAAGCGCGAAAAGTCTATAGGCGGGTTCAAGTGTCGGCTGTAAACAGACGAAAGACAGAGGAAAAAATTGTAGTTTTTTGTGTCGTAGATAATGTCCACACCACATGAGCGCTGTTGCTTTGTTGAGTGCAATCACTCAACTGCTTAAAAGCAATACGTCTACGTTTGACCCAAAATTACTGCTAGTGTACAGCCCATATGAACCCATTGTCGTTGGAAAGACTCTGCCTTAATTCCTTATATCTATTTAACCTAGTTTTGATGGAAATTTCAGAATACGCAAACGATTATACTTCGTTTACTAATATGGAAAACAAATAACAAGTCTCAAGCCAGGTGATAGAAGTAGGCCATGGAGTGTTTTAATACAAGAGAAATCAGCACAATTAACGATCAAGCAAGTGATCGGAAATGCACTGATCGCTGGTGTATTAGATCCACAAGTTCTAGACATTTCTAGACTTTTAAATTTGATCTTTTCTAAACTCAATATAAACTATTGAAAATTGAATTAAAAATATTAAGAAATTAGTATGTTAGACGGATAGTCTTTCTCGTTATAATAGTTAGAAATTTAATTATAATAAAAGTTGAATACGACAGGAATAATTTAATTCGTTTATGACCCCAACTTTAAAATTTTTGTTACAAACAGCCAATTAGTTGAAACTGTAAGCCAGTGCAAGAATAAAAATAAAACAACGCAAAAGCATAAAAACTATAAGCGCGAAACAAATGAAAAAAATTGTAGAAGCCTTCGTCTGACAACGAAAGAATTCTGTGCGAAACCAATGCAGCTTTTGAGTTGCAATCGTTTTTTTTTTGTGGAGATGGCATGGGCGACAACTGTTTGACGAGGCTCTACGCTATCAAGATGACTAGCAATTTCTTTTCCTAATTTTTATCGTAAATGTCTAACGATTTATTGGCAAAAAAACGTATTTCGGTATTCAACACATAGAAGCTGCCACATCTTGGCCGCTGCGTGATACAAATGTAATTAGAGCAGTGCATCTACTTGGCAATGCTGCAAGTGCGTAGCGAAAGTTAAAGCGAGAAGCGAGCTCATCACTTATTGTTGACAATCTTGTTCATTTTTCGGATGGCGAACGCAATTGTCAGATGAACGGTCGAAGCACAATCAAGTTTACAATTTCATCTCCAACTACAAAAAACCTTTAAACGGCCGCTGCTAACGCGCTCTACGTTTTCACAAATTTAAAATATTTTTTTTTCCTTACTCTTTGCATCAGGAGTTTAGCCCGAGGAGGAACAGCCTGAAGGTTGTCGCAACTGGCTACTGCCACGAGTGGGCGCTACCTGGTAGCTCGACAGGAGGATATGCTATTATTATAAGCCAGTTGCATTTAAGCTAGCTGCAATGAAACAGCACAGCTTCCTCGACCGGGCACATTCACCTGAACTAACCGCACCCAGCGGAACTTAAACCTCACAATGCAGTTGGCTCTTTTTAAGAGAGCAGCGCTACCACTCAACCAAGCACACCCTCTTTTGATATATTATTTCTTTAAATGCAAACGATGATGTTTCATGTGGAACGGATGCTGTCAGCTTCAAGCGTCAGATGTGCTGAATACATTAAAAGAGCTATTCAGTTCACTTGACAATTTCATCGGCTCGTCTCATGAATGCACAATAATTTGAAGAGAAAGTTGCCGCCTGAGGACAATTGCAATTCAGATAAGAGGAGCACCATCATTTTCTTCACCAAATGGATTGTTGAGTTTTTAGACTGTTTCAAATAATGGAAAGCTAGTTGTTATTTGCACTTATTTTTTATTAGCTCGTTCGTACCAGCAAGCTTTTTTGGTCTTCGCAATGCTTTCCATCAGCTTTGAAAAACTGTACATCGTGCAAGTCAAGTCTGCATTTCAAAACCTGTTCTTTAAAAAAAAGCATAAAAATGAAAGACAAATCATGCTTCAGCTCTACTTACTTATTTATTTTCTATATCTATTGCACAACGATTGCCCAATAACAACTACCTTGAGTGGACGTGTTTTCGATTTCGTAAACCCGAAACGAAAATAATGGCTATGCCACAATGGCCGCGCAATTGGGACCCACTTGCACATCGACCATCATTAGTCATGGTCAGCACTGATCCATGAGGTGCTTGGCCCCCACGCATTTTGAATATCATCGGAAATAAAACTGCCGTATCTCAAAATTCATTAAAGACGATACGGTCAATTTTGGTGTGTTTGCGCCTGAGTAATTTTCTGGCGCCAAATTCATGTTTTTTCACTGATTTTGGAGCAACGAAGGGAGGCTGACTATTCAACAGAAGCCCACCTCTAGCCCTCCACCGGTTTTTTACCCATCCGTTTGTTCGACCTCGTCCTACCTGCTCAGTCCTCCGGTTTTCACTACCACTCTCTCCTCTAAATACATCCATCCTACCTCAATCTCATTTCACCACCGGAACGGAGACCGTACCACACCCTCTCTCCGCGTGTCCTAATTGGCCTCTACCCAAGAAACGACCTCTCCTGCCCCCTTAACGCAAGTTCATCTTCAATCTTACGGAGATTTCGTCTTTGTTTGTTGCTACACTGCCTATTAATAAATAAATTTCATAAAATTCCCACAGACGTAAACTTAGACAATTCTTGGAGCAATGCAGGCGTTTTCAATACAAGGAGACCGACGCTTCCACAATTCCGTTTCTTCTCGGATATATGTGCAGAAGCAACATTCCCGCAGTCTGACTTCAAGCGTTCAGCACTCAATAGCTTGCTAGCAGCGCGCTGGTGTAACATTTATTTTACTTCTGTACCAGAAACTTCAGCCCGAGGAGAGAAAACCCAAGGCCGCCAAGGTTGACTGCTATCATTGGCGGGCGCCACCCCGCAGGTCGAAGAGACGTGCGTCTTCTTGAACAGCGAAACCAGCTACAGCTGGTTGATCTGCGCCGCATTTATCAAACAACTGCACGCCGGAGGAATTGACCCCACTGCGTCTTTCTACTCGTTTCCAAGCGAAACCGCTTCTGCCACTAAAACTAAACACTGCTCTAGTGTAATCATTAAAACATGATTAAACGGTTGTGTGGTCCAAAAATTATCTAGCCCAAACCAAAATCTTAATGTTTTAACTCTCTTCGCAACCGCTCTTATCCGGGACTCAATGCCTGCGCCTAACAACCGCCTCCCCACTAAGATTCGCTATTCTGTCTAGCCTTTGTCCAATGCATTCGGAGCACTTTTAGAGACGCGAATGCTGTGCTCAAAGCCTACTGAGTCCTGGCGCAACGAAACTTGCTAGCGAACATGAGTTTGGAATGCAGTTGCGGTTTTTAGTAGCTTATTTTTCTGCTTTCCCGAGGGTTTTTTCGCTTTGTTTCTCGTCTCTCTCATTGTCAATCATTCGTTGTTGTCGTCATTGGTTGATCCCCAACTTAGGCAACTAGAATAGTTGATTTGAACACTAGTTTTAGTTCATCCGGATCACATCCAGTTTACTTCTGGATTGATCTATGTCGGATCAGAACAGCCGTCTGGACGATCATCACCGACTTTCCTAGTGCTATTAATAAGGCATGGAAACCTCTATTTGAATCAACTACAGCAGCATTATTTGTAGATCAAGAGTTCTACGTAATTTACGCTATAGTCAAAATGTTTTTCTTTAGATGCAGTCAATCTTAACTTTTGCATTTGTTTCATTACAAGATGTAATTTGCTTAATTCAAAATTAATAACTATATTATATGCTCAGATATAAAATATTCTGTTCAATGAAATCTTAAGTATTATAAATCCTCGTGTCTATTCCACTAATGAGTCATTTCGAATCCGATTTAAAGCTGTTGCATTAACGAATTCAGTCTACCTCTTAATCACACCTGTTGTAAAGTATTGTTCCCAATCTTTGAACATACGCAAACGATATCAAGCCCGAGAGTCACGGCGCATTAAATGAAACGGAAACAAAAAGGAACCCTATAGAGCGTTCCGGAGTTGATAATTGGTATCTTGAGAAGAACGAAATTGTGATTGAGAAAGCGATGCTAGCGAAATAAACGAATAACTAATTTTTGGTGTTCTGAAAAAATAAAAATGTAAGCTTTCAATCAACTTTTAAAGCGCTATCTCAAAGCAAGGAATAATTGGTCTTTTGTGGTTGCTGCAAAGACCAGTCCAAAACATGCATCGGTGTTGTTTTGTCAATACACGGTTTTTGTGTCATTCCAATGGTGTCTATGCCTATAATGTGTGTTGTGTCCGCAAAGGTTAACACGGAAGAATGGTTAATACCATTTACTATTCGAAATAAGCACAACAGAAATACAAAGTAGTGGTCGAACAAAAACTGGCGCCCAACTCCCGAGCAATCGGCTCCGTGACAGCGGTGACTTTCCGCTCAGAAGCCGTTCTATTTCGGCGTTCTCCACAATGTACGTTCCTGGAATCCTTGAGTCACTGCGAAACCAACGGCGTTCAAGTCTTTTAGTCCAAAAACACCATCAGCACCGATAGACTTCGCTCTCCGAGCCTTACGATGAGTAGGCTGGCAATTAAGATGTGATTAACATCTGTAATCTTAAATTCTGACTTTTCACTTTTTTAACTCTCGTATCAAGGACTTACACCCAAAGAGAGACTGTCCGAAAACTGTCCAGGTTGACCACCATCATTGGCAAAGGCCACCCGTAGGCCGACGAGTACACGTGCTATTCACCCAAGTCAGCTGCATTTAAGCCATTCTTGGCTGAACAATACTGGCTTGACTGCGCAGATCCACTTAGGTCACTTGAACACGGTTGAACCTAAATGTCACTGTGCCGCTACCATTTGATCAAGCACGTCCCCAGTTTCCCATCGCAGCTTTGAACTTTTCATTTCGATGACTTCCTATTGCGGCAAGGTTCTAAGTTGCTGTGACTGTTTTGCCAGATCTAGATAAAACAAAAAGTAAGATTTCAGAACTTTGCATGATGTTTAATCATGTTTTTTAAAGCCCAAAACTTTTATCTCGGGATTGATGTCTAGAAGTAGAAACAACATTTGTAGGTCGTGACGGATTTTCAGTTTGCGTAGCGCATCTGTGAATCAAAGACGGCCACGAGTAACAACACCGTTGATCGTTATTTTCCCAACTGATTTACACCACTATTCCACCCGACTAATTTCGATTCTTGCCACTTTGCATATTTTTGAAGAAGGAAACCGAGTTGAATGACGGAAACAACGAGCAGGGCCGAAAAGTTGCGGCTACAACCAACATGCTGCCAATCTGTGTTGCCTGTGGGAAGTGTTCAGAAAATTTAATAAGATTTTGTGCAGACCAATTCGGTGTTCCACGAGAGAAAAGTACAGAATGGGTTTTGGCAAGAAGTCAAACTTTCTAAGCGATTTTTGAGTCACACGAGGGGTAAACGTGTTAAATCTTGCAGTGCACTCGGAAAAGAATTCACAGAGCGGAGGCTATAAAATGCTAGCGCTTAAAAAGTATGAATTTGGAAAAGTAAGGCAAACTCCTACGGAAAGCGGCGGGTACGACAGACAAAAATGTACATAAACTGCCGTCATGTGTAACAACCAAACTTATTGCAGAAAGGATGTAGTTTGGTGAAAAGAGCCAATGCGCGATTAAGCGCCTGCGTTCAGAAACACTCGAAGCAATGCCTTTGCGACATCAAATAAAAGGTCTAATTGCAGACTGTTGGTTTTTTGGAAAAGATGCGAAAATACGAAGTCGAGCAGATACGAAAACAGGTCTTGCAACAAACAGCCGGCAGAGAAGCTTATGCGCAAGAAGAGGCAAGGCTTCGCGACAGGAGCCGATTTACGCTACAAACTGTAAATGCAATCTCGAAGGAAAGCTCACGGTCTTGCGAAAGTCTAAAAGTTCACTTTGAGGCAAATGGCAGTCACAGCATTGAGCAGATAACGATTGGACAGGAAGATCGCCACAGGTAACGGCGGAAATAGAACGTAAGAAGCGAAATTGCGGCAGCGACCAAAAAGCAAGTTAACTATGCTAAGTTGAACGCTGTGCCAAATGAAACTAAACTTGAGTTGAGAGAAAGAGCTTCCGGAACAATTGCCGTATTAATCTTACTTTCTGTCTCAAATACAAAAAAGAGGTTCTGTCTAAAGGACAGATTATTTATGTTTTAACTTCAAAAATGTGCGATATGTTTAAATTTTGGCTATGAATCAGAGCACAACTCTTTAATGTTTGAGTTTATTAAATAAAATACGAATTATTAGAATTAGGACACTGCTGCAAACAAGAAACAAGTTTGTTGATGTATGACAAGTGTCGAAGACCCACTTTGGATAACAAGAGGTTAGAAGGCTGGATTGAATAGGTCCTTCTGGACAATAGGATAAAACCCTGTTACATGAGCCAAGCCCAATTCCTAGTTGAAAGTGTTCTTGCCACTCAACGCCGATCTCTACGTTCCACGGGCCCTTTACTTCAAAGCCGGCGGCTTACGCTTGCGACCTAGGCTCAAAAACCCCGACTTCGGAAGGTGATCAGCGATTGAAAAGCGTTTCTAGCGTCGTCTCTGTTGTGCAAGCAGTTCGTTTCTAAAAGTGCCGCTGAAACGCCTGAGTGATAGTCAACGAGCGAAGCGTCTGCTCACGTAAGATAGATAAGACTTTAAAGCCCAGCTGACCTAGTTCCTCAATCCACTGATTGCACGATGTGGCCTTGATCATTGTGATGGAATCAAATTCGAACTAAAACACTGATCAACCCCAGTTCAGTTGACACAGTTTCCGGTGCCTCCCATCACCTTGTGCATATTACCGCACTGACTAGCCGGCCTAAATCCTAAAAGCCGCAATGCATTGAATTGCTGCACACCCTCATCAAAAAATCCCTCCTCTTTGATGCAGATTCAGCATCAAAGACTGTCGAGCAACTCCACCGCAATCCAGAGCCATCTCAAGTGTTGTCACTTCTCTTATAGCATTCTTTTTGATCGTACGTCACAATGCGCTCAAGAAAAGCAGTGTTTTGGTTGTATAAAAGCGGCCTACAATTAACTTGTAGTGGCTAGTTTTTTGTTTTTCGTTTAATCCATGCAACACTTACTTGTCCATCTTTTCGGTCTACCAGTCATCTATAAATTAGACCAAAGTTCAATATCCACGTTCACTTCTCCGAATTTCTCGACCCTTTGACGACGATTTGTCCCAACTACCGCTCGAAAAGCTTCATCATCACTTTCCAGCTCTTCCACACTCATCTTTTGCAACGCCCTCAACATCAAATTCAAACGCTTTGCACTAGCGCCACATGCTGCTTTCGCTCCATCCGCCCTTGCAATCACTCGTCCGCCCATACCAAACACGGAGGCCAAGTCACGTCAATTTGTGCGACAATCCTTTCAAAAATATATTCAAACTGTTAAATTTTGAACAAAATACGTTACTTATTCGAATACGCATTTCTGCTCCCAAAATTATGTGCTATGCGCACATAAAAATCAAAAGTTGCAAAATATAGCACACTTAGATTGTGCATTTCACATGCTCCAATCTAATAACATAAATCCTGTTTATCTATAGTAACATCGGAAGCATCAAAAACTGCGCGAATTTTTTTTAAAAACTAGAGCACAAAGAAAGTCCGCGATTACATTACTGACATTTGTTTCAGAAATGTAAGTATTTAAAAAGTATCTCGTTATCGGCTTTCTTTGAGTTTGTTAAAGTTTCAAAAACCAGCTCCTCGCATAACCACGAGCTTTGTATCACTAAAAATGAAACGAACGTACCGTCGAGCAAACAACAAGAGATGCAGCACGATTGCTTAGAGCACAAAATTGTTCCAAGAGCGCAATTGAACG
>JACCHV010002203.1:0-12237 GCA_018907245.1 Eupristina koningsbergeri | reverse complement strand
AAGGTAAAATTTCATGCAATTTGCAGCCCATCTAAACTTTTCGACTGATCAAAGTCGCGACCGGAATGGCGCCGTCCTCTTCTCAAGTGTCTATTCGAAAAGAGCACCAAGATTTAGGAAACATTATCAGCTCGAGTTGCTGAAACGAGGGCAGCGAAAGCGCTGTCAGTGGTGGACTTCACTGACCTAAAGTGTCAATTTTAGGTGCTCATCAACTGATGGTTATCAGCAGGTTGCGAACCACTTTAACAAGCTGTCAATTCTCAGGCCTACCTTGTGGGTCGATCAGGTGCGAAGCTGTCAATACAGTGTCTTCACTGCGGAGCCATCAAACCCTAAACGGATTGCTGATGCTAATTACAGTTCTGATAACCGCTGTATCCAAACGATCGATGATTTAGAAGGACTTCCCTTTTTGTTCGAACTATTATCGAGTATTTAAGCCGACGCAACTCTCCGTTCAAATCAGCATTGCTCATCAATCGAAGCGCAGTGAACAATGAGGTTTGCTGTGTTGATGTGCCTGTTGGCTTCGGGCCTTATGGCCTCGGCCTTTGTGCAACCCTTCCGTCAGGGCATGACCTACTCATACAAATTTCGTACCCAAGTCTCTTCGTCTTTGTTGACTGACGAACCTTCATCAATACAACAACAGGCGACAACTGGAATGCAAGCTCAACTGAAGCTGACATTCACCAGTGACCGTCACGCTCGCGTCCAGCTCCAGCATGTGCGCATGGGTGAGTTAAACGGAAAGAACCCCGGAGGAAAAGACCAGGTGCGCTAAAGTTTCACTAAAAATTAATCAATTTCGATTGCAGATGATTCCTCACGAGCTGCTCGAGAAGCACCAGATTCCACAAGAAATCAAACAAAAGTTGGAGGAGCCCTTCAGCGTTAATTTGGTTGACGGAGTCGTTGAATTCCTCAAATTCAATGACCAGAAAGAAGCTTCCTGGTCCAAGAACATTAAACGTGCCGCCATGAACATGCTTCAGGTGGGTCAAGAAAATCCGTTTGGGTCAATAATGTTGGCTTCAGTTGAACCTCAAGCGCAATGATGTGCAAGGTCTGAAGATGGAAAGCAGCATGCCGGCAGATGAGAAGCAGCGCCAACAAAACGTCTTTGTCGTTCCCGAGGTAACTTAAACTCGACACTATTTTCACTCAAATTCCATGCAGATCACCTTGGAAGGTGTGTGCGAGACCATCTACACCGTCCACAAGCCAAGAAACGCTGACAACCAAGACCAGCAACAAGAGGCACAGAGCCAGCAGCGACAATTTCAACGTCACCTATTAAACCTCAATTTCAACAAGTGCCAGAAGACCGCTGACGTTACCTACGGCTTCCAGCCGCATCCCGATCAGCAACTTCAGTGTTTGAAGTGCTTGAGTCAAGACACCTCGGTCAAACGCCAGCTTATCGGCAAAACTGAGGGACAAGAGCAGGTAGAGCTTTGAGTGCTTGACTCCGGCTGACTGTGATTGTTTTAGTTGAAAATCTCGCAATGTCAGAAGGAATGCCACACCAACAAAATCTCGAACACCAGAGACATCGAGCGCGCGACTGTTGCCCAGTACGTGCTGCAAGGCAGTCTCCAAAAGCACGCCATCCAGCGCTCGAGATTCGTTTCCCAATACGTTGTGAAAGGCCAGAACCCAGCTGCACAAAACACCATCAGCCAGGTTGTTGCCATCTCTGAGTTGGTCCTACAGAAAACAAATGACGATTCCGAGGTTCCTGCTGTCAAGGACTCCGGGTGAGTCGGCATCAAGTTTGCTCATTGGTCGGAGGTTTTAGAAAGGAAGAATCTTTGATGTTCTCGCCCGAATGGGATCTTAGTGAGCGTCGCTTCTACATGTGGGGCGACAAGAACGTTGGCAACGGACAAAACCCGTTCGCTGAGGTGCAAGACAAGATCAAAAAGGCCGCTGAGTGCGTGTTCAAGATCATCAAGCAATGGATTGAAAACAAGGATGTCGGCTACGAGCTCAACAATGCCTCCTTGTTTAACGACCTGGTCGAGACCGTGCGTCAGTCGACTGTTGACGAGCTGAAGCAAATCGAGGAGCACGCTCTCAAAGTTGCTTCGGAAATGCCAAGAAACGAGGAGAGCAAGCCAGAAGATCACGCCAAATCGCTGATTCTTGATGCTTTGGCTACTGCCGCCACCCGCAACTCCATGCACGAGTTGGAACACAAAATCAGAAACCAGGAAGTTGGTAGCCTGAAGGCCGCTCAGTTGGTCAAGGGTAATTTGAAAGGTCGAAAGTCGAAATCAATTTTTTAGTCGCTGCCGCCAACCAGCACTCGCCCTCGGACGCTCAGGCTGAGATCTTGGAGAAAATCGCCAACAGTGATTTGGCCCAACAATGCCCGATCTTGAAGCAGGCTTCGCTGATGGCCTACTCCCAGGCTATTGGAAAGATCTGCCAAAAACTTCCCGCACAGAGCCAGAACGATCCCTTCCGTGTTGAAGAATTGTGCCCTGAGAGCAAGAAGGAACACTTCAAGAGAAACCTGCTACACTACGGCAAACAAGCCAAGTCGATCTACGACAAGATCATTGCCCTCAAACTCATTGGCAACGCCGCTCTTGAGGAAACCCTACCAGAGCTACACAACATCGTTAAGGACAAGCGCCAGCCTACTTTGGTCCGCATGGAAGCCGTAAATGATTTTCAAAGTTTGGCCCAAACTAGCTAGAATTGCAGATCGATGCCATGCGTCGTATGCGCACCAGCATTCCCGAAAAAATGCAGCAAATCTTGTTGCCTATCTTCCAGGACCAGCGTGAGCAGGTAAATATTGTGTATCTTGAACAAAAAGAACAATCTTGAAATTCGACCAATCTCTCTTACACCTCCAATTCAGCCCGAGATCCGCATGATGGCTGTCTCTATGCTCTTCTACACCAAACCCTCGCCCGCCATACTCGACCAAATTGTCTTCACCGTTCAAAACGACCGCTCTCAAAACGTCAAGTCGTTCGTTTTGGTTGCTTTGGAGTCGTGGAGCAAGTCTCCAGTCCCCGCTGACCAACGAAGTGCCCAGCACTTAAAGGCTGCATTGAAGATTGTCACTATCCCTCCAGAGAACAGCTTCGCGCCAGCCGCAAGTACCAGGTTCCGATCTACGTGAGTGAGCAAGAGAACACCGAGGAACAACAAGTATTGATGGCCCTGGCCTCGATTGTCTCACCCTCGAACCTCATCCCTGTTCACTTGGCTGCCTCGATTCGCTCTGCCTTCAACGGTGAAGCAAGCCGTGAAAACCTGAAGTTGAGCTTCAGTCAGAAGGACTTGGAGGAATTGTACGAGAAGGTCTTGAACGCTTACGATCGCTACCAGAACAACAACATGCCAAATGGCAAGAAGAACAACGAAGAGCGACAGTCGGCTAAAGATCTTAGCTTCATCTACAACAGTCTGGGAATCAAGAGCCGTCGCACCGGTTCCTACTACCAGTCGTCGGAAGAGTCGGACGAATCCGGCGAGTCGACCAAACAGTCGGCTGAGTTTGGAAACCGCTCTCCTTTCGGTGCGCTTTTCCTCCGCTTTTAGAATCTATTTGGTTTAGGCATGATTGTGATCCGCACTGACGACGTCGACCAGTTAGTCCTCCCAATTGACGAGCAAAAAATGCCTCAGTTGATCCGCAACTTCATCAACGCCAAAAAGCAGTCTCCTGGCAGTCTTTTGCCGCAAGGATACGATGGCCAGTTGAGCTTCGGCAAGAACTACCAAGGACATGTAGCCATGACTCTTGGCGAAACAAAGATAAAAATCCCGACCTCGGCCGGTCTTCCCCTCGCCATCGTTCGTCAGACCTACGCCATCGCTTCGGCTCAAGGCAAAGCCAAGGGTAAGCTTGTACACAGTCACTGACCACGTCTTATTTAGTCGAATTCGACTCGGACCAGAACGAATTCGTGGGTGAGATAAGAGCACGCATCAGCGGTCTTGCCACTCACACGCACAAGACCACGGTTTGGACTCCTGTCGTTTTGTCGGGAGTACAGTCGTTGCGCACTGTGGAGATCAACCTTAGCGATGTAAAGGTTAAGTTGACGGCCAAGCCTAACGAAGTCAAACTAACGATCGATCCTTCCCAATGGGAGCGCAAGGAGCGCATCTTCGGCCTGCACACTTTGCCCGCAACCTTCACCCAGAAGTTCATGGTAGGCCTGCTGAACACTTTGTGATAATCGTTTTGATTAGTGGGAATCTCGCACTGTCGGCGAACCGAAACTGCACACCATCCGCAACAAAGCTTTGGAATCGAGACAGCAGGAGTTTTACGCCACTGAGCAGCCCGATCAGCCAATCCGCATCGAAGGCAACATCCACAAAGTTCAGTCTTTCAGCGAGCTGATTAACGCTTTGTACACCACTGAAAACAACGTTCACGTCTATATGATGCCAGGTGAGGCTGAAGAAAGATCAAACCTCTATTAAAAGAATTCAGGCCGTAACTCGCTACCTAAGCTCGTCGGCTAACACTCACGGGCTTCTCTTTCCGCGAATCCCAGCAGGATGAGCAGAAACAGCCCGAGTTAGATGACTTCTACTCGCCAAGCAGCCAGCGAAAACCCTTCCGCTCAGCTTTTGAGGACGAAGACCTAGAAGGCGAAAACATGGTTAGTTAAATTAGCTTTGGCTTTACGTAGAACGCTTTTAGCGATCAGACAACCAAGCCAACAAAGAGCGCGAAAGTCGTTTGACCAAGTTCATCAGCAAATACCAGCCCAACAAGACCTACAAGCACCGTTTGGAGATTGTTTTGGAGGCTCAGACTCCATCCAAGAACCACCAAGCCCAATTCTCGGCTGAAGGCACTTGTGATAACCACCACCAGCACTGCCGAGCTCATCTGGTCGCGCAACGTACTCCGCTAGGCCACGAGCAAGACAGCTGGCAGATGCAGAGCAAGATCCAAGCCATGCTACCCGAAAACATCCGTCGCAGAGACAACCCCAGTGAGAAGCAAAGCCGTCTGATCACAAGGCTGAAACCGAAATGGTGGAACTAAACGGCCAACAACAGAACGGTCCTGTACCGCCTGCAAGGTGAACCGACTCACAAGGAACATTGCGTCGCTCGCGAATCCCTCAGACCGTCCAATGCACGTGTCTTGAAACAATTCGATTTGGTTGCCTCCTACCAGGTCCAACCGAAGCACTCGCAACTACGCGCAGCGTATTTTCGCGTTATCACGGCCCGCTCCTTCTGGCAATTGTCAGGGCCGCAGCTAAAGGGCGACAGGAACCCCCTCCGTGCCTCGCTATTTTATGACCCGCTCCGCCGTCGTCACGCCCACATCCCTGTTCGACTCCGGAAGAAAAACGTTGTCACAAGCCGCATAGCTGTTGAACTCCCGACCCGTGTGCAAGGCTACTCCTTAGAGCGCCGTTCCACCAAATACGAGTCGTTAGGCCAGCTCATGCAATCCTACATCCAGCAAGGAGCAGCCGAGTGCCGCGCCGATGATAGTCGTGTTCGTACCTTCGACGGTGTCGCTTACCGTGCTCCGATGTCTGAGTGCTGGACTGTTTTGGGTAACTGAGTTTCAAATTCAAGAAATCTTTTCAAAGCCCTGGCTTTGTTCGCAGCATAGTTTAAAAAGCCTTCCTTTTAAACGCAGCGGATCCTCAGAACGGCTCAAAGTTTCGACTTTTGAGTTTGATACATCAGAACTTCCAAAACAACAGCTGTCAACCACATTTGTTCGTCATTCGACGAATCTATAAATCTTGATTTCGTCCGACTGATGCTTGTTGGTACATCCTTTAGATTGAGACCGGACTCTAGCTAGGTCAAACCGGATCAGGCCAGAAGCAGCCTCTTATTATCTAGAATTTCAGTCCAAACTTTCCTGCAACTTTTGTCGAAAACACAACACCTAATGGTAGTCAGTTTAAAGGCCTGCTCAACTGAGCAATTAGCAGCATTCGCTCAAGACACTAAAGGAATTAAGTTCTAGTTGCAGGTGACTCGCCTGATTTGGCGTGTAGAAAATCGGGTACTAGTCAATCACGTTTTTGCATTCAAAACCACAAGAGCAGCACGTTTTCCTGTAATCAGACGGTGACGCTTGCCGTAGACCATGATTCATTTCCCAAACCCGAACTGTCTGCTTTTTGGTTCCAAGTCGGTCGGTTTGGAGAAGAAAAAACACGTTGTAGTCCAATTGTCTGCAGGAAGCAGATTTTGGAACTCTCGAAATTACCGAGGAACGACCGAGAAGAGCGTTTCCTCTAAGTTCAAAGTGACAGTTCTTGTCGGGTGTTTCCGATTAGCGCTGAAACAAGTTGGGGAAGGCCGTTTGGCGGTAGACAACATGTTTGGCTGCTGTTCTAACTGCACACACTTTTGATGCAGTCCAAGGTAGAAAGCACAAATGGGCAGATTTCAAAAACGATCAAGGATTCCCGTCCGCGTTGGGCTTTTTTTGAGTGCCTATAACTACAGCGACTGGCTCAGCCAGTCCACAGACTGACAGTGCACCCAAGCTTGAATTGATCTAATTTGGGCCGAATCACAACTGAGTTGCTTCACCGACCGGATCGGCCTGGCACTTTCACTGCACTTAATAAAAACCTTAAAAACGTGAAACGCTATCAAGAAATGCTGCGGGGTTTGATAGTATGGTGTTTCGAGCCGTATTTGGTGAAACAGCATCTGCGAAGCAATAGATTCAAATTAAACAGAGTTCTAAACGCTAAAAGAGAAATCGAGACTCCTCTAAGAGCGACCATTTCAGCTAAAGACTGCTCGCGCAACAACCCACGATTCGTTGTGATGATGAAGAAGACTGAGGATGAGAAGAAGGTCAAAATCATCACCCAGGAGCACATCATTGAGCTCCAAAAGAACGGCGAAGACATTGCTGTCAAGATCGATGACGAGGAAGCCCAGAAAGAAGAGACTTTAGCCCGCAACGGCATCGAAAAGTCAGACTACCAAGTGCACGTGAACCAACGCGGCGTCAGCGTTCGCTTCGACGGTGAAGAAGTATCGATCAAGCTCTCGGGTGTGTACAAGAACGTGCAGTGCGGCTTGTGCGGTCACTACTCGGACGAAGAACAGGATGTGGGCAAATCCAAGCTAAAACCATCTAAGTTAGGGTTTTTAGGTATTCCGCATGTCAAACAACAAGCGCAGTCAGAACCTGAAGGAATTTCACCGCTCGTACACCCTGAAAAACCAAGAGTGCGAAGAGCAGTTGAACAAGTTCTACAAGGACAACGACAGTGACGAATTCCAGATCCAGCAGCGCCGACCGCAGTCAGCCTACTACCGTAGCTCGTTCGACGACGACGACAGTAGCTCAAGCGATGAGAGCAGCCAGTGGTGGTCCAGCAGCGAAGAGGACAAGGAAAAGAATGAGAGCAAGTTTTGACTCGGCACAACCTCAACGTTTCCATTCTAGAGACCAAGCCCGTCGACCGCACTTTTGTGATGGAATACCAACAAAAGATGTGCTTCTCGTCGCAGCCAATTAAGAAGTGTCCCCAAGGCACTGTTCCGGATGAAAGCGCACCCAGCAAGTCTGTTAAAGTCCACTTCTTCTGCTTAGATCGCAGCTCGCCAACTGCTCGTCAAATGCAACGTCAAGTTCGTCAAGGTCAAATCGTAAACTCTCAAGGCCACCAGCTTTCCTTCTTTGACATGCACAAACAGCCGATCAAATGCCAGCGAGCCGATTACTACTAAGTCGAAGAATGTCGCAGATTTGCGTCGTAGTTAGTTTTGCACTTTCACTTTTACCTTTTTGGCTCGTATAAACGAATGCACAATGATTTGAATCGTACAGCTTCTCTTACTGACTTGTGGGATACACTTGACAAGGGGTCAAGTTTCTCGGCGGCTACGCAAGATCTTTTTACTGCTAAAAAGTCTAACAAAATCAGTAAAATGTCAGAAAATACAAAAACGTAAGGTCGAAGATTTCTCAGTCTTTTTTGCTCTTGACGACTCGCTGCAGCAGCCATCTGAATACAAGAATGCCTGTTTTGTAGAGGACAAACAGGGCGACTAAAACTATTACAACCATAGTGAGCAGCACGTCCAAGTTGTAGAATTCGATTGTTGACAGAGTGCGACCGCTCAGGTTCAGCGTCTCGTGCACATCGAACTGGGCCGCGAACTCCGTGTGCTTGATTATACGGTCCTCTGGACTCATCACTTTGCTGGCGATCATTTTGGACAGTTCACGAGCAGTGGACCTGTAGCTAAAGAGACAAGCGGTCATCGTAAAAGCAAAGCCCTACCTGGAGTCGTCGATAATTTTCTTGATCGTATCCATCAGAATCTCTTTGGTTAAGGTATTCTTCTCCACTAGAAGCCCAACGCCCTTGTCTTGTATCATCAGCTCTTTCTTTCTTTTTCTATAACATAAAGTTCCCACTCATTGTTTTACTACCTTCCTGCGCAAATGTTCAATCGCTATTAGTTCACTCTTCTTGTCTTTCTCCTCTACTCTTTCTTTCCTTCCTACCCTCTTAGACTAGTTGCAACTTGTTTCAAATGTCAACCTCCATGAGTCACAAACGTTAGCAGCTTCTTTTGAGTGAGAATCTCTTTCTGTGGCAGCCAGTCGTTGACAATCAGGTTTGAAATGTTCTGCATGATCGGATCGTTTGGCTCCTCGTATTTCCAGAGGAAGTTGATGTCTGGCAGTTCTTTTATAGTACTCAGAAAGACGTTCTTCAATCTGTCAGGCATTTTCGCCGAGCTCGCCACGCTGCCGAACGAAATTAGCACAACACCTGTCTTTGCATTGTCGAACACGTCTTGGTAAGCCCGAAAACGATCAAAATACAGTAAAGTCTAAACCAGAGATACCTTATCCAGTTGCTTTCGCTTCGCCATCAGCTTTTTGATTCCCATTCCAGCAATTTGCACAACTTTTTGACTTATCGGTCTTGGAAAATCAACCAACTCATCGGTATTGACAAAGAAGTAGGAGCTGTTGGCCAGTATCTCCTGAAAAGCCGATAAACCCTTGATTCCAGCCAAACTCACCCTAATGTTCTCGGTGATGTTGTAGGAAACGAACGTACTGGAGAACTTGCTGATATAGTACCAGTCGAAGAGCATGCTTATAAAGTAATTTAGGTGATTTCTGAAGCGTCGTGTGAACGAGAATGAACAGTCACCAGTGGCCTTTATCTCGGGAACGTACGAAGTTGTTGGTGGAATGCCGTAAAGCGCGGCATGTGTGGACGGAAACACCGTTGAATAGAGTAGAATGTGCTTCTTCAGACCAATTTTTTTAAAAACACCAAATCCACACGGATCGAAGAATTCGCTAAAACACTCTTAAGAGCCAACCAAAGCGCGTACCTGAAGCCCAAATCGAAGTTTTCGTTCCGTAGCTGTTCCATTAATGGCTCGTCAGCAAGCTGCTGTGCGCAGGACTCCGTGAAAACGTTCGCCAAGTGGTTCATGCCCTGAATTTAGCCATGCTTTCTTTCAAAAGCTCAACAACCTACTGCAACAAATTTGAAGATGTTGTCTTCGCCTAGCCATAACTCCGACTGAACTTCGCTGAGAAAGCTTTTCTTTACGAAATTAAAAGGACGCTCGACGATACGAGCACCAGCAAGTTTTGAACCGTTTCCGAAGGAGGTATCTATTGACGGCATGTACACAACTACGTCATGACCTGAACGCTACAACATTAAATAAGCCAAAAACAAGTACCTGCGTCAAGCAGCACACTTGCTACGTTGTTCACAAAGCCCACATGAGACTTGCAACTCTTGGAGTTGTAAAATAGCAGCTTTAGCGAGCTCACACTTGAAAGAAGTGCAAGAGCAGCAATTAAGAACTTCATGTAATCTGGAAGAGAAGAGCAATTAAGCGAATCGTTGGATAATTGCAACTACCATCTTGGCGCCGACACGCTTAGATCACTAGTTTGAAAGGGCCATTTACTACCGACATTACCAGAATGATTCCTCAAATTGAAAAATACACAAGTCAACCTCGTCCTCACTAACTTCATCTGACCCGCCGGCGTCAAAGATTCGACTCATCTGAATTCGATGATACTATGACCCAAATGTTCGAAATTAACCGCAGTTTTGTCAATGCACCGTTCACCCACGTGCAGCAGAAGTCGAAGTCATGCAGTTTGTAGCCAAAGCATCTAAGTAATAAGCCACACTTGGGTTGGCTTAATTGTGTCAGCCTTAGGAACTAATGTTTAATCTTTTGATACTTAAATGGTTTAAAAACTAAAAAACGAAACTTAACAACCGAAAAAGCCGACTGAAAGTGTTAGCTGGTACGCTGTTTTGCCCAGCCGCACAAACCCCCTAAACTCGTCGCTTGAGCACGAAATCGATGATGCTAACTTTGCTTGAACACCACTCTGTTTCGTAGAGAAAGCCTTGAAATGGTAGTTTAATTTTAAAATTTAAAGCGCTTTTAAAACTTGTCTTAGTTCATGTCAGACCGGGTTAGTCTCCGCTTTTACTTATTGCCTGAACCT
This sequence comes from Eupristina koningsbergeri, assembly GCA_018907245.1. Taxonomy (NCBI): domain Eukaryota; kingdom Metazoa; phylum Arthropoda; class Insecta; order Hymenoptera; family Agaonidae; genus Eupristina; species Eupristina koningsbergeri. The sequence goes on along the minus strand of JACCHV010002203.1, from coordinate 1,733 downwards.
TGTTCCTGTTTCAGCGCTAAAGCGTTTCAACATCACACGTTCTTTCTTTATATTAATGGGTCAATATCAAAGTTTGACCCAAGAACTGTTTTAAGCCGCTTTAAATTTAAAATTAAACCTATCATTTCAAGGCTTTCTCTACGAAACAGAATGGTGTTCCTCGGCAACAGTTCTAGCTCACGATTCGTGCTCAAGGACGCGTTTAGGGGGTTTGTGCGGCTGGGCAAACCAGCCGTTACCAGTCACCACCTTTCAGTCGCTTTTTCGGTTTTTAAGTTTCGTTTTTTAGTTTTTAACCCATTTAAGTATCAACAAGTTTTAAAACCTTAGTTCCTCAGGGCTTGAACACAATTACGCCAAAACCCCAGCTGTGGCTTATTACTTAGATGCTTTGGCCTACTAAAACTGCCGGGGGGCGTGCATGACTTCCGACTTCTGCTGCACGTGGGTTGAACGGTTGCATTGACAAACACTGCGGTTAATTTCGAACATTTGTGGTCATAGTATCATCGAATTCAGATGAGTGCGAATCCTTTGATCGCGCGGGTCCAGATGAAGTTAGTGAGGACGAGGTTGAATTGTGCTACCTTCTTTCTCTTTTCGCCTTTCGACCTCCTTTTTCAATTTGAGGAATCATTCTGGTAATGTCGGTAGTAAATGACCCTTTCAGACTAGTGATCTAAGCGTGTCGGCGCCAAGATGGTAGTTGTATACTATTTACTTGGTGCGCGATATCGTATTGTTACGCCAAATTAGTGCTTAAACGCTATTTGAAAAAAAATAACTAAAGCTCGCCCGCGCTTGACTAGTATCACTAAGAAGCACGTTTCTATAATTACACGAGGACATGTTGCTTTAGTGAAACAGATGCGTGGAACATTACCCCACAACAATAACGATGATTTTATTACTATCTATCCTGAATTGGTATCAGTAAGCATCCAGTTTAAAAACCTAGACTTTATACAATCTTTGTACCCTTGGACATGGTATTAGTCAAACCGAGACACTAACTCAAGCAATAAAGATTTGAATATTGATTTTATTTCTGCGAAAGAAGAGAGCGACCAAGCTTCTCTCTCTTACGTAACTTTTAATCATCGGTGTCACTGTCCGTGCAAAAAACTAATTCGAATTAGCAAACGACAGACAGGCAAAGATCATCAACAACAACTCATGTATTACAAAGTTTAACGCACATTTGATACGAAGTCAATCTCAACCAGTCAACTTCAGAAGTAATACGATCAATGCCAAATTCGAAATTTCCGGAATAGCCAAAGATAGAGAGAAGGACACAAATACATCAAGCTCAAATCAAGATACTAGCTACAGTAACAGGAACAACGATGGCATCTCATACGCGTCAGCAGATGTCATTATCTACGCACACTAAGTGGCTAAAATATCAAAGCAGTTTAGTAGATCTTCAACAGGATCATTTAACGCTCAAGCTGGGAGAAGGCGGCAAGTTGCGAATAACACAGATTCAGACTCTACATGCCGGACACCAAGAGGACAAATATGACGCACTTCAAGATTATCTTAACGTAGGCTCTCAATAATGATAATACGCAAAAGTTAGTGATTAGCAACTCTAACGCTATCGTATGCAAGAGTAATCGTGCAAGTGCACTTGCAAGGAACTTGCTTCAAATACTAGAAGCGATCAAGGTAAAATTTTAGCCAGCTTTGGTATATCAACCAAATTATCTATCATTACCAACTCTGAG
>JACCHV010002116.1:4727-16769 GCA_018907245.1 Eupristina koningsbergeri | reverse complement strand
ACCAGCAAACTTGCTGCTGATGCACGACGGTTTGTTTAAGAAACAACAGCCCGCAACTTTACGGGCTACATAAAGCTTTGTCGACAACGTGTTCGCCTCTTCGTCACATTCGTCCGACAACAATAGAGAGAGAAATTTGAGAATCACATAAACGGATAATTAAATTTTTTTAAAATCATTAAAATTCTCACCAAAAACCTTTTCAAGTTTTTAAATTTGAAACAAAAATACCGACTTCTCTGTCTTACTCCTAAGTCAAAAACCTGGAAGCGGAGGAGGGACAATCCAAAGAGGGCCAAAGTTGGCCACTGTCTCTGGCAGGTGTCATCCCGCAGGTCAAGAGAAGGAGCGTGCTGACTCCTTGGACTAGCTGCCTACAAGCTAGCTTAGATCAAACAGCCCAGCTTGCCTGCTCGCACACATTCACTCAACACAACTGCACGTAGCTGGGGGATCTTCTAAACCTCATTACGCATTTTATTCAAGCGAACGCTTCTGCCACTCAACCAGGCGTATCCTTTTGACCTGTGATGTCAAAGTGATTGTGAATCGAAATTGCGATTTAGACAGTATCGTCTAAATGAAAACACCCACTTAAAACAACAACTACACTTTTAGAGGTGATAGTCAATATGTTCCAAATTTACATAATCACGAGTAATCCCACAATTTAAGATGCACGCTGTTTATTGCCGCTGCTCAAACACAAACCCAAAAGATAGCGTAATAAAATTGTCAAGTAAACTCTCTAAAGACAGAATTTAAAAATTAGAACTTTTGTGGTGACTAGTAAAACACATTAAAGACTCGACTCGTCCTTCTCATTGGCAATCTATCCAAAGCTAGCCCTGTGCAGTTGGCCCGAGTGAATGTGTGCGGCTAAATCAGTATTAGCAATCACAACTAGCTTGAATGCAATCGCCTTATAAAACTGTACGTTCCCTTCTCTTACCGAGTGCAAAACGACGTTCACTGGTGACAGTACCCAACTATGACAGCATTTGAGGCCTGTTCCTCCGGGGGTAAAGAAGTTCCTGGTTTAAGAGTAGGAAAAAGAAGATTAAAACTCAGAAAAATAGGCCTAAAAACAGGAACTGCATGTTTTGGTTAATTCTCAAACTTTAGATGTTTTCTTTTAAAAAGATGAATTTTAATAATCATACGGTACGCTGCCGCCGGTGCATGGTTATGCGTATAGCCTTGAGTTTGCAAGTTGAAAACGACTTTGATCTCAAAACTACCTCACTTGTAGAGAATGTTTCGAAACGATGTTCTAGTGCAGAGCTTGGAAGCGTCTGAACAAACTCTTCCTCGAATCAGTCTCTAGTCCTGATGCCTCAATATAAATAGATGCACACGTTTTGATGTGTAACACTTAGTTCCATTGCAATAATGAGCAATAAAACAATTAATTAACGATCGACGGCATTGCCTTTGAGATTAACAACTTGGAAAACTCAAAGTAGCACCGATTTAACATGACTGAGGACTTCCAGACGCCTCAAATTGTCTGCTCTCCTACTAGAATGCCGTTCTGAGGGCATTCTACATGAGATCGGGATGGTTCTTGGCGCATAGTTTTTACCCCCAATGTTGCACTACTCAACTTGCAGAACCGATAGTAGCGCATTTATGCTGATGCACCTCAGCATATACGACTATGAGTTTAAACAGCCTAGAAGACTGATTTCTAACCCTATGACTTGAACTCAACGTCTAGCAGGACGTAGAGTTTGTCACCTATCATTAAAATCGAAATTTGAATTAGCCCAAAAAACAACTCATTTGGGGCAAGATGGCTTCCCTTGCTAGTGTCGGTGTTTCTAGACGTATTTAAAGGTTAAATTTTGAAGGTCAGAATTGCAAGACATAACCAAAGAAATGGCTTGTATTCTGAATGGTTTTTGACGCAAAGCAGTCATGTATGACAAAGAAATTCGAAACGATTTGGTCAGGCTCGAGCATGGCTTTCTAGAGTGGAGAAAAGTTGCGTTGTAAATAAGTTTAAAAAAAAATTTTTTTTTTTAAATATTGATGAAAAGAATGCTGACTAACAGAGACACAGCAGGGAATAAGGCTGCTGCATGTGCAAAGTTACTGCTAAAATTCCTAAAGTTAACAAAAAAAGACTGCCCTGCTTTACTAAACCGTTCTTGAATGTGTCGTAATGCGCCGCTCGATCGATCACGTCGTCAAATTTGTGGAAAAGTGTTTTGTGTCTCAGAATGTCTTGTTTTCCGTAAAAAATTTGACTGCCAGTTGGAACAAGTCAAATTATAGAGTGACAAAACACGTATTAATTTCTTTATGATTAACAAACTCATTGAACTTGTCACTTTCTCTCTACTCATTGACCTTTATGTCATCACCCCTTTTGCCGGTCACAACGCGTCAAATCGCCCATACGTCAACATTCCGCGTCCACTTTACGCCGGCTTTATTTAGAGAAAACATTCGACCTAATAGCGTGGCAAATTTGCAGAGAAAATTCATATTAAAATTGGTTTAATATTTTTTTTTACTTACAATTTAAAGACTAGCCCGAGAAAAAGGCAATCCAAAGGAGAACACCAAAGCCAACTGCTGGCACTCTAGTGAAGCGCTACCCTAGCAGGCCTAACAGAAGAGAACATGCTGCTTGGCTCCGCTTAAACGGCTATATTTGAACTAGTTTATAATTGGAACATACTTCTCTGGCCGCGCACATTCAATGTCGATCCAGTGGCCGGCCCAATTTTGAGATTTGAACTCCACTATAACGATTTTCTCTCCTTAGAGTGAAAGGTAGTTTATTTAACTTAATCAAGCGGGCACCTTTTTGTTTATACACAAACGTAAAAGGCGTGTACCGCTCTTCCACATGCTGCGTGATTAGGTGGCTTGCCTATTTTACGGCGCAAAAACGCGAAAATCGACGTAGAAAACACAACAAGCACTTTCAGCAATGGATTCCACCCATCGTTTTTAGTGATGATTAATTATCTTCGTCCGTGTAAAGATTGTTTCGCTTGGCCTCTAGGGAAGCAGTTCACAGCCTTTACATCGAAACTATTTCTGTATTGTCAAGCTTAAAAACCGAAAAAAAACAGGCTAAAAGTTTGGCATATTTGGCAGCAAACGTTTCGATCTTATCTAAATATTCGCAATCAATTTAGTAAATTTCCAACTTTTTACTAAAAATTGCAAAAGATTTTCTAAATCAAGTCCAATGATAATTTACAATCCATGTGAGTCCCAAGTTTCCTCAACAAAACCAATTGACTCGGAGTCATTTATCCTTGCAAACACATTGCTTTTTTGATTGAGATTTTATGGTATTTTTTGATTATGCTCAGACTGGACAGTTGGTAGAGACCAGCGAACCAAATTGGTTTTCTAGCGGAAAAAAAACTTTCGATTTACGTGAAGTGCAAGTCCGATCAATTGTTCTGCAGCCAAAACCTCTTCATTCGACTCATTCGCTTCTGCATCAACAGGAAGGTTTCGTCAAAGAGTCCGTTAATTTTTTGTTCTCTGCTAAATCATGCAGGCTTTCAAACTATCCAAAAATCCGGTCTAAACGCAAATTATGATTTAAAAAAAAACAAAACTTACCTTGATTAGTGACGAGCCATTTGAACGAGCACCACTCTTACACACCAAGTGTATTATAGCACCATCATCACCGCCACTTCCGCTTTTTGTTTATTTTTCTAATGGAATTATTTTTAAGCCGCAGCCGTCGACGACCGAAATGTGCGGAATCATCCGAACAAAATGAATTTTTTGCTGAAGTCTCAACTCGAAAACCTGCATGGCTGTCGTTCTTTCTACAATGATTATGGAAGAATCAACAGTTCTTTAGCGGTGTTGTGACATGTAAACAAAATCTGTTTTAATCCTTCCAGATGCATCAAAAGCCGATTCGAGGCGCGCCGAACATTCCATTTTAAATACGGGATAAGTTTGGGATTTAAGATGACTTTTTAGGAAAAACACGAATTGACGACCTTGTTGCTTGAGTTGTGGCGCGGCAAATCGGCTTTCTTTCGACAGTCAATCCTTTGGACACTGTTAATCAAGATCGGTTTATGTTTTTATAGCGAAGACTGTGCAAACAATTTGACCGGATTTCCAAGTAATGCCGTGAATTCAAATAAATTTCAAGTTCTGAGCTGTGTTGCGTGGTTCGCCTGGTCTCCCCGTTTTTGCGTGTCTCCTCGATGGAGCAACCTCCCAAGGAAGGTAATGTTATCCAACAAGAGCAAAGAACAACGAGGGGGAACGCGCCACAGTTTGTTATCTCAGCTGCGAGAACTGGACACATCGGAAGACGAATTAGCCGAACATTTGGACAACGAATCGATTATTACGTCGGACGAGAATTTCAACCTGTCGTCAAAGCGCGTGCGGGCTGGGGACAAAAATCAGGGCTGTTTCTTCTTTTCCAGGTCCTAGGTTAATTAGCTGTTCCGCTGCCCCTGTTCTAAAAGTTGGCTATTCCGACGATCGTCAGCAACAAATTCAAACTTCCCGCCCTAAAATGTGCATTTGAAATGTAGCGCGAGAGTTGTGCCACAGGAACCACTGGCCGAATCGGACTCCTCTGAACTTCTGCGTGGCGAGTTCATCAAGCTTGCAAATTTTAACGGTCACTTTTGAATTTAAAGTGTGCCGGAGTGTGCTAAATGTCCACTGCTGCTTATTGACCCCATCGGTTGTGATTTGGCAACACAAAAACCGCGGGCCTGCAAGCAGCCGACCCCTTTCTTTTGGTGGTGAGTCTAAAAACACCAGCCCCACTCGTTCCTCCTCATTTGCTTGTTTCTTGACTGACGAGTTTACGCCGATTAGCTAACAGATCGTTTCGTCTACCTGTTTTGATTCTGCAATTAGCCGGAGTAGGCAGAATCGTTGAAACTGAAATTTAATGCGCTGCATCCAGTAGACTAAAGTGGGCTTTTATGTGATGAATCCGCCATTCATTTCGATTATTGCAGCCATTTAGCAGAGTCATATGCTTCTGCTTGCTACCTGACGTCTGCGCTAATCAACAAATGGTAAACAGTGATTTGACCTGCAAGCTAATGTCTTTTGCTGCAGATGCTTAGTCATAGCAACTGCAAATGCACACATTAGTTTGGCGTTTAACGTCTTGATCAATGTGACTCATTCGAGTTTTATGAAATTTCACGGACACCAGAGTTATCGTGTTTTTCGACTTGTGTCGCTGGTTGCGTGTTTTGTTGTTTGACTTTGCCTTAAGACGGGGGTTCGACCTACGCTACTCTGATATTGACGTGCTGCGTTTACGCGGCTCGGCGTTCCGACCCGCTGTCGCGATGCGGCACTGACAGCGAGCCTAACTGGCCAGGCTGGCCGAGTGCTGGACAGCAGTGCTGCAGTGTGGGACTGAAGTCTCGCTTGAGTTCAATCCTCGATGAGTAGCAGGGAACGACACGTGGGCAAGGGAAATATCCAAACTGTTTTGTTTTCGCGAAAAGTGAACACAAATCACAGCCTATAAAAGCTTTCATGTTGATATCCAAAATTACGCTGCGCTTTTTTTTAGATCCTCTTTTAACCATTTGGTGTTTGCTGCACGACACATCCTCTTCAATCAAATTGTGCACCGGATGTGTGAGGACTTGGTTTTTGATGGATACAAAGGATGCGCACCTTAATTGTTGCTAGTTTTTAGGATAACTAATCGGCTTGTGCAAATTGCCTTGGGGAAGCGTAAACAAGAGCTGGGACTAATGATGTTTTGCGCAAGCTTGCCACTTGCGGACTTAAATTCGCGACAAGCACTTAATGAAACGCGAAAGGATAAGCCTGGAAATTCGTCCGACCAGCTCCAAGTTCAGTGCGCGTTTATAGTCGCAATGGCAATTAATTTCTCGTCTCTCAACTGTAGAATTTTACTCATCCTTCCGCCATCCAAATCACAAACGCGAACACTGCAAGCGGGGAATTCTTTGCTGTTTTTAGAAACGTGAATGTCTTTTTTGAGAAACAAGCGGCAGAATGCCTTCGGTTTACCTGTTTCGCGGGGCTAGTTCAGCATTTTCTTACAGACAAGGCGCTCCTCTGCGCAAGATTGCACTCGTTTTGCCGTAGCAACCATTAATTTGTCAGCTAATTATTGCGTCTTTCAGTGAGTCTTTGCAATCGTGAGTCGACGACAACTGCCTGACATAAAAGTTGTCTTCAACCCGCTCGGCTCTTGCCCCCAAAGTCTTCGCCTGAACTGTTTGTTCGCGTTCTCGAATTCCGCACAGGCCGAATTGATCGCTTTTCACAGGCCAAAGTTCCAAATCATGTCGCTTTCTTTCGGACCAGGTTTCTCTCTCTTCACAAGTGCTTGCATCCAGTCCGCTCGGCCCGGGGGTTATGGTTCGCGCGTGATTCGGCAAGCCCGCTAAAAGCACCGCTCTTATGGAAAACATTGGTCTGGTCGGCCATACACGCCTAAGCTGAGCGCGGTGTTGTCGGAAGCAGCTTGTTGCGTCGTCCCCATTCGCTGATCTAACTCCATAAAGCGGCAGATTTGGTAATGGCGGGGGCTAGCCTTTCACTTATGAAATCCGTAGTTTGCTGCCAACAAATGCGGGTAATAAACAAACATTTTGCGAGAAAAGCGTGCGCAACCGACGCAAAATATTTCGGAGATGCCGCAATAATTCGACAATTCTTGACTTTGTAAACAAAATGAAGAGCTTGCGATATTTATGCACTGGTGCATAGCCGGACAGAAACAATTCCGGCTTTTAAATGACGCGACTATTAATCAGTTAAGACAGGACAAGCTGTTTCGAACAGGCTTTATGCGTTGTTTGGCGACTAATATTCCTTTCTCTCACCTGTTCTCAAACTCTTCAAGCTTCCCATTAATTACCACATCTAATATGCGGCAGTTTGGCGACGAGTCGCGCCAAAGTGTCTTGACGCATTAGGTCCGCAAACTCTTGAACACGCCGTGGATAACAACAACAAGGACATTAGATTAATCGGGCGTGAAAGCTCCTCCGAGTATGGCCAGTGGCCATTTTAGCCCATTTGGGCCACCCGCATACTTGGACTTTGCAGGAGAGAAAAACGATAATGGGCAGAGCGGCGTGATTTTCGCCCGCAAAAGTTGATTTTTCTGCCTCTTGCTGGCCACGACGAAACGCGTTTTATCATTTATGAATGTGTTGGAGACCGCTTTATTCATGACGCCCTGATTACTGATTGACTTTCAATTTTGCCGCATGCCCTCCTTCGTGTTTTCGAATTTAAAGGCCGAACTCGATCGGTGTGAATTTTAATTGACAAATGCAGGCAAAAAAGACGTGCTCGCGTTCAGGGACCGCTTTTTTTGGTGGTCTCGCGCGTTAGCTACGGCCCGAATAGCAACAACTGTTCATGTTTGGCGGGCAGAGCGCATGTTTAGCGCAGTTGGGCACAGTTTTTTCGCAACAGCCCCCAATTTTTCTGTGCATGCTTATTTTTGTGGGTTTTTTTTTCCCAGATATAGGCAATTCTTTGCCCGAGTCGACTTCCTTCCACTTGCAAGTCAACTTTTAATAACTAATATTTGCCCTAATGTTTTGATCAACGACCGCACGGCAATTTCAGCCCATTCATTGAATGAAATCCGGTTGTTGCGAGCCATTTTTGAACGCTGCTTGTTTTTCGTGCTCGTAAACTCTTCGATTAAAGTTTTATCCTCAGAAATAAATTGATTTGCTTTTTGGTTTAGTTCGATTTAGTAATGTTTGCACCGGGTTGAGCAGTCGAAAGCCTCTTCCATCACGGCGCATAACAATCAGATTCACAAAATGTCGCTGAGTCGGGAGACCATTCAAGAGAGTAAGGAGTACTTAAAAGGTAAATGCTTAACGATCTTCTAGTCTCATTTCCTTTTCAGAGAATTGTGCCCAACTTTTTGGCCAGAAGTTCTTTGATTGTCGTCTGATTGCAGCATGTCAATTGTGCACCAAAGGCGACAAGTTTGAAAGTCGGTTTCTAGTCATATCCAAGTTTCGACTGTTTGTCATTAATGGTAAAAACCCACATTCATTCAAAGTCGAGCGTGCCTTCAACTTCTTGGCTCTTCGAGTGCTAATTTTGAATGCCGATAAGGAGGTATGTTTAAAAAAGATTTAGCCTGTTAACAGGCATGGCTTATAGCTCACTATCGCTTACGAAGAAAAGCCGAAAAGCAATGTCAAGTTTGTTTACCGTTCCGAGGACATTTCTCCATACGAATTGGCTCGAGAGATTCTGGTAGTTGTTCAGCTGTTTTGAATAATTTTAATTGACATGTTTAGTCTGCTCTTAAGCACTACTTCCCCGACATTGGTCTTGTCTTGCCCAAATTCATTCAAATTCAGCCTGAACGACTTTTAACCGAGTTCCCCAGCTTGCCGTCCAGCTTTCCGCTACTTCCAGCACACAACTTTCGTCGTGTCTATGTCGCGTATTGCGACTACCTGGAGATAAACTTCCGAGACGAAGTGCTATGGGATGTGGAAAGAATTCTTTTTTTAAATCGCATTCACGAGCTTCGACTTGAAGACTTCAGTCATTTGCCTATAAAGTGAGTCTGACGACTTTTTTAAACATTCGAGCATTCTTTTACAGAGACCAAGTGGCGATTCTCGGATGCGCTCAATTTAGCTCCTACTTCACGGGTATTCTCATTGACGCCATCAAACTTCAACCCGATCATATCGACACCATTTTGAACGTTGTGAAAAGATCGTGCTCGTTGAAATCGTTGAAATTAATTAACTGCGGCTTGTTGAAAGATTTTTCACACCTACTGGGCAACGCAATCGCTTCCAACTCCACCCTGCCATTGGCCATTCTCGACTTGTCGGGTAATCTGCTGGACGACAAGAAAAGTACGCTTGAAAGTGTGTATCAGCTAATTATTGCAACATTTAGGCATCTCTCATTTGGCCAACACACTGCCAAAACTTGGAAATCTGAAGTCGATTTCGTTCGCGGATTGCGGCCTCTCCGAGAAGTCTATTCATCATTTGGCTGCTGGTCTTAACACTGGTCTTACCATTGACACAAACGCCAGCGGACAGAGATTCGAGCTTAAGCGACTGGTGCTCTCAAAGTGCTCGCTACGAGATGAGGCCAACGAGTTAATCAACTTTGTGTCCGTATGCGGCTCGCTTCGTTGTTTGGATCTCTCTGGCACCGGAATGCTAGTTGATCGTCTGTGGTCAGCGCTCAAATTCGGTGGTCTTCAGCTGGAGCAGCTCAATCTATCCGGCTGCCAGTCGTCGAAGAAGATGAAGGAGAGCCCAACACAAGTCAAAGAGCTGTTTTCGTGCATGGTCAATCTGGAAGAACTAAATCTGGCTGGAACGTTGTTGAACAGCGAGCTGTTGAAAGGCATCCTTCAAGGTCTTTCCAACAACTCACAACTAAGCAGCATTCGTCTCAATTTGGACGCTGTTTGTGCGGATAAAGGCTGCTTCGACATGTTGGAACAGTTCCTGCCCAACTGCCCAGTAGCATTCTTGTCGTTGAGGGACAATGCCTTGGAGCACGATGCACAGAGAGTGTTGACAGCTATTCGACTGATGAAGCCATTGCAAAGTTTGGACATCGGCGGCGCTAATTTTACCGCCTTAAAAGCAAACAAGAAGTTCGCGCCAACATTGAACAAGATCTTCGCTGAACTGGTCAAGTTGATCTCGGCGGACAACTCGGTAACTAGCTTTGAGAAAGTAATAACTCATACTTGTTTTTAGAACCTGAAAGAACTGGTCATCAGTGACGCACGATTAGGCAGCATCCTAAATACAGTTTTTGGTGCACTTGGCGAGACCAAAATCGAACAACTGGATGTGTCAAACAACGAGATCGGCAACTATGGCGCTCGTCTTCTGTCTAAAGCTCTGCAAATGAACACTTCCATCAAGGTTTTGGCTCTGGACCGGAATCAGATCACCGCCGACGGTTTCGCCGAAATTGCTTATGCTCTTCGAGTCAACCACACCATCACTTCCATCCCCTACCCGATTCAGGACATCTCTGAAGCGTTTGCTCGTCTGGACAGAAACAAAGTTTTGGCCGCCGTCGCCGAACTAGAACGCGCTGTGATCCGCAACCGTGCTTATCCGGTGGAAAGATGTCGTGACAGATGTAACCAGAAGTTGATGCAAGATTTGAACGGCCGAAGTGTTGTGTACGAGGTGGACGCATCTAATCAGAAGAAAGTCATCTTCCACTTTTTGATGAAAGTGCTGTCCGAAATTGAGCAAGATGCGTCGCTTTCGGTTTCAACTCACGGTCTCGTCGAGAACTTCCTGTCCAACCTGCTTGTTTTGTCCAAGGACAACGACCAGCGTTTTTTGGGCTATATACAAACCAAGCTCGCCGAGCACAACGTCGACATTTGTGAGCTCATTGACAAGCATCCAGGAGATCGCGAGATCGAGAGCGGTATTAGAAATCAAGTGCGTCAACTTATTGAGCAGTTTCTAATGTAAGTCGTGCTTCAAAACATTTGACTTCCTGTTTCAGCGAATCAGCATATCAAAATGCAACCAATCATTTGAGCAAGTTGCTCGTACAGCCGGACGGCCTCAAACTCTGCTCTACATTTTCTACCTCAAACATTGACAACTCGGTCATGCTTGGCCAGTTCACCTCTCGGACCAATCCATTAACGGCTGAAACTCATCGACCAAACTCGACTATATTTGGTGAAGAAAGTCCAAAGCGAAACGGGACCTATAACGGTGAAGCAATCAGTAACGGACTTGTTCATGCGGTCAAATCCAGGCCTCCACCACCGAGGAAATTCAAAGGCGCAGTAAGAACTTAAATTCTGAATTTCCACTATTCGTTATAGCAAAACAATATGCGTGTGGCTCCTATCAACGGCTACTTCATCGAAAATCGCATGTCCTCTTCGGTGCATTCATCGACAGCCAGTTCCTCTGCCACTCCGCCATCACCTCGACTTCGCACCACAATCAGTCAACAATTGAATCATCAATCAGATGATCTGCCAGAGCTGAATTCGTCTCCACCAGCACTGCCTCAAACCACTCCGCCTCCTTTGGTTCCGCGACGTAACATCCGGCTTCCAATGCCCAATCAACCGCCCTTGTTGCCTCCGAAGCCGAGCACTCAGTCGCCCACTGAGCTACGCAATCATAAAACACTGGTCTTGCCTGCACTGGATGTGGCTCGGGAAATGTACAAAGATCTTTCTGATGAGTCTTCATAGTTTTTCCATTAAAACTAGCTTCATTCAGATCGTTTGGTTTTGTGGTTTTTGCTAATAATCAACTTATAACATGTTCAACTAGGTGTTTAAGGTTTTTCTTACAACTTTATAATATTAAAAATGAAATTTATTGCACACTAGCCTGTTTAGAAGCCCCGTTTGACGGGATTGGTAACTTTGCACTCAAGTATTTCTGCAAACCCATGCTTTGACAAGAAACTAATGTGTGGAAGTGTTACAGAAACTTTACAGTTATTTAATTTGAATCTGGCCTGAGTCATGCTTCGCTCAGGGTGTGTTTTGATGTCGACAAACCTGGCTGCTGCTAAGCAGCTTTGCAAATAAGGAAATCGTTTGTTTTCAATGTAAGATGGAATCGGAACAGAATATGGTAATATGGGCATGTTTCAACGATAATCAACCATGATCAATTAAAGTCAGGCTTTTATGAATCAACCGTTTGATTGAAATTTGAATAGCGGTTAAAACACTCGACATCCTCAGCGAAAACCTTCAGCGGCCGGCGCTTTTGCTTTTTTTCTTCGAGTTTTCGCCAGGTTACTTCAGGTTTTGTTTCAATCCTTCTGTCCTCTTGGCAGTCTTTGAATGCGGATTCGACGAAAAACTTCTTTTTTAGAAAATGGAGTGGTTTGAGTTTTTTTACGCTTTGTATAGAGATAGAATTGTTTCGTGAACTACTGAGACTACCAATGTAGATGAGCCATGCTAAAAGAAAGAAGTGGTGGTAAATGCAAACTACTACAAATCGACTTAAATTGTCTGTTTAATACTACTCTGTCAACATTTTTTCTTGGCGC
>JACCHV010002073.1:5645-26882 GCA_018907245.1 Eupristina koningsbergeri | reverse complement strand
CCTGACTTTACTAGCAGCAAGCCTGATGCTCTACTTTGTCTGCCTGCAGACAGCACGTTCAGTGGTCAAAGTTTATGTATTGGTGCTTGATGTTTTCATTTAGTAACGAAACGCTGTCTGTCTTTTACGTGTCTGAGTGCACCGACCCTCTGCCATCTCGCCGATGTGGCCCCGGTGTGCAGCCGTCGAAGCCGGCCAAGATCAGCGAAACAAGCTTGCGAGCAGTTGTACAAGGTGAACGCCGTTCTAGGTAATTCGATTACATCCGAGCTAATTTAGACACGGGGCCGGAAGACCACCAATATCCTTGGAGCTTTCCGGATGACGTGCTTTTTGGACCAGGAACAAATCGGTGATATTCAGGGAAGCTCGACGGACTGTGCTAAGTTCGATTATGCAACAACTAGAACCTGACCGGGCAGCGACAGCTTACGAGCTAAGCGCCAGTCGGCTGCAAGGCGGCCAATTTCTTCTTGTTGCGTGGTCGCCTCTAAAATGCCAACGAGTTGGACCTCGCGTTAAGTTATTTTTATGAAGTCTAGACCCATTTTGAAAGTGTTGAGGAACCAGCGTTAGTAAACATCTGAAACTCTTGTCATTGTGCTTCTCCGACCTCAGAGGCAGTTTAGTTGGTGTTTAGAAGTTGTTGTGAGCTGTTTAAAAGGAAAGTCGCATTCAAATGAGGCCAGGTCGAGGTGACTTCAAAGAGTTGGCTACCTGATGAATTCAGCTTGCTTTCGACCGCTTGAGCAATGCTCGGAGACAGCTTTGAAACATAGGGGTTAGCATGACCGCACCGAATGCGGTCTGTATTTCGAGCCGGCCGTTGAAACGCAAACACTGAATTATCAGGTCGTATCTTTCGGCCTCTGAGAGAACAACTTACAATCAAGTGGTGACAAGCGGTCGTCATCAGGTGCAAAGCTGCGTCTTTGAGAGGCGAATAATTTCAATAAACGAACTCCGAAGTCCGTTCCATCGAATAATCTAGTTCATTCAAACCAAAATTGATGGTGCGCTGCCTTACCACATCACCGTCAATACCACTATCTCGCCTCTCGAGCACACACTTTCGCGTATTGGGTGTAACTTCGTGCACACAGAAGCGCGACAAACATCGGCGCTTTTTCTATCTTTGGAAAGCTCCCGAGCGTTGCAGACTCACTTTGCTCAAATCAAACGAATTCAAGAATTGCTCTGATCCCCAACGGTACTCAACAACTTCGGTCATTAGGCACACGTCCGGACTCAAATTTTGGCCCCACTAATTCAGGCTGTTTCAATCCTTGTTCATCATTTTTTGGAACAATTTTATGAAATGACTTTAACTGAACCTGTCGCGTGCGGTTTGTATACTTGACTTTCCATCTTGTGTGCTGCTTTTCACTTGATCCAATTTCAGAACTTATTTTGACTTCGATGGAACAAAATAAAATTTGTGTCGAGCACACATACACGAGAGAACAGATACTCCTGCTTCGCGCCGAGTATCGCAGTCTTCCCGAACATCTTCTTTGTCTGGATTACCTTACGTAATTTTTTTTTAAATTTTTACCTAAACTGCTTTTCTTTCATTCAGATCTCATGGAAAATTTTCGCCCGACAAGTACGTTGAATGTTTATGGAAAAACGAACGAGTGCAGAAGAGCGTAAGCCGAGTTATTCGCTCGGAAATTCCCGAGGTATTGCAAAATGGGTCCACGCTGTCACCACAACGACGCAACTTTCAAGGTGGATGCAAAGAAAGTTTGGGATCAGGTCAGAGTGTTTTCGCTGAACAACAATCATTCGGAAACAGCTTTCTCGCAGCTTTCCACTCGTAATTCGAAAGTTGATAAACGTGGCACAGCAAGTGCTTGGTCTAATACGAACAAAAACTTTTCAAACGGGTGTCGTTCCGCCATCGAGAACGCGCGCAACAACGGGAACGGAATGGGGCGTCGAGACGCAGAGCGGGTCGAGCCTTTGCCCGAATGGATGGACGACGGTCCTGACGACAACTCTGCCGTCATGCAACTAGGCGGGTTCAACGATCAGGAAAAACGACTGGAACAGTCATTTCAGAAACTAGGCATGTATTGTCATTCTTTGTCAGTACTGATCGCTCAAGTTCAGGTCTATCTGAAGCAGGTTCAAGGCAAAAGATGACAGACGAGAAGAAGCCCGTCGTGTATCCGACGCCAAACTTGTCTGATGCCGAATTTGCCGCGCAGTTTGGAATTTTGGACGTCGATAAGATTGAATCTGTTAGTTCTTCCGCATAGTACTTGCTGCAATTTATGATCTTTCAGAAAATCATTAAAGAACAAATCGAGGAGCCCAAGTCAAGCGGTTTGTCGCGGTTATTCTTCGGCAGTTGAAATCCACAGCAAGAGGCTCAGCTGACGCCGAAGATTCAACAGCGACGGAACAGTGCCTGCCCAGCTATTGCCACGATACTTTCGGCTGGTTCGAAATCAATTGGTCCAATTAATAAAGCGACAGTAGTTCTTTTATGATTCAATCTTGCATTCGTCCAATTTTTAGAATTCAATAACTATGGCTAAACTTACGCAACCAAGCACACTCTCCCCTATACATAAGACAAGCAATCCTCCAGATCTGCCAACCAATGTAATGGAACAACAATCTTCATCCCCACAACAGCCGATTTATCATTTGACAATGCAGTGGTTTTCTGAACTAAACGACTCGATCACACAGAAACAAAAAAAGAATATTGATCTCGTCCCAACTGCCGTCATGGTTCAACGATCCACAGTTAAAGACGGCGGCGCAACTGATGTTCGAGGTGAGTGTGACAAACATAGCCCCTTGCATTCTTTGGATTTCAGCACCAAAGTTCAACAACTCCAAGCCATCGTCACCGGTTGTTTTCAATGAGCAAGAAGTGCTACGGTTGCAGAACTCGACTCATGGTGTAGCACAATGGTCAAATGAAAACGCACAAACTTCCCGTGAGTTCTGGACATGTAACAATTTAGGCAACACTATTAAACTTTAGATGATTTGGTTATGGATAATCCAAATGCATATTCTCTAGTTAACTACATTCCGGCTTTTTGCCGACTTGGCACGCACATCTTCCCCTTCCCCAATCCGCTTGGTAACAGATACAATTCGCCGGCTAACGATTTTTCTTAGCCTTGGCAGCTGATAACAAACATATGTACGATGCGCACAAGTCAGGTGATTACAAGACGATGGTGAGCATTCAAACGCGTGTAGATGTGCAAATGAAGGTGCTGGCCGCTCTTCAACAGTTCCGACACGACGCTTCTTTCCTAGTCGTTACCGCCAACGATCCCCAGTTCGAGCAGCTTCTGGAAAGTTTTATTGAGCAACAGCGGCAGCTTGACAGCTCCATAACAGAAAAGGTTGGTAGTCCAATCAGGAGCTGTTCTTAAGCGTCGAGATTGCAGCTCGATGACAATTTGATTAATAACGAGACGCTGCCGGGAGCATGCCAAGAGAACACCAACCAGCTACATTCTGCTAGGTTCACGCCGTCCGATTCGGCCTCTTTAGAACGACTAATAAGCAGTCAGAATGTAGGGGTGGAGAGCAGCAATCCCAACGGGTTTTCCGGTTTGTCTATATTCAACAAGCTTCCCTCAAGTCTAAGACGACCTTTGACTGTGGAGGAGCTCGAACGACAAATAATGGGCAATTGCTAAAGTTGCGTTTGTTTCTCATGCATCAATGTTTTTCCGACCGAGTAAAGTTTACATTAGAGTTTCGTCCTTTCTTGTCAAGACACCCGACCAGGGAGTGCTTGGCCAAGTGGTCGCGCACCCGCCTGCAAAAGCGCCCAACTGCCGAGTGGAGTTCAAGCCCCCGGCTGTGCGCGACCAAGCAAGCTGTGCTGGCGGTTCAAGACGACAACACTCCGTGGATCTCCACCGGGTGGTGTTCGCCAGCCACAGTAGCCAGTCTTGACACAGCCTTCAGGGATTGTCCTCCTTGGGCCTGAGTTTCCTGATGCAGAAGTAAGATAAACAGTCTATTTACAAAAAGACGTGGGGTGCGCTAAATGCGTGTTTCTTACAACGTAAAAGCTTGTTAAATCACATAAGTGGTGGATTAATTAGTCAGAAATCAAAATAGACTGAGTGAGCTAGTTGATCTTTAGTCGCCATAAATTGTGCTTTTCAGTTGAACCCGTTTCGATGAGTGAGGATTACGGCCACGGGGCTATTTCGCAAAAGCTTCGCTGACCGAGGTGTGCAGTTGGGTGAATCGAGTGGTGGTCTAAATCGCTCGTAGTTCAGTCTCAACCCATTCCCCCACTTTGCCGTTCCTGTCCAATTTCTCCAGGTCAATGTGCGACTCGATTCGAGGTTGAGCCCTCTCTTTGAACTCCAACTTCTGGCTTAGGATTTTGTTTTGGCCTCCACCTAAATGACCACAACTGCATGTTATCTGCATTGAAACAGACCTGCCACATGATTGATGTTGGCTAACGAGTTGATTCTTGGCTTTGCTTGGAATGCTACCTTCTGCGTTGGGATTCTTTTATCGCCCCCACCAGCAATGTATCCGATCTTGTCCAGTGAGCCAACTTTCGACTTGGCCTCAATCTTTACGGCGCTTATGTGTGATCGTATCTTCGACTCTGGCTTCTTATGATCGTTTTGCGAGAGACTGTGGGACTAAACAGGTCGTTGGAGTGATTGGGCAGCTTGTAGTCCATCAAAAGCTTGACTGAAGCTACGTTTTCAGGTTTCGGGCAAGTTTTCAAAAACGTCCGCCCTTCAGCGCCGGCGTTTCCCCCCCCCCCCATTTTTGCCTGCACATGTTTAATTTTCCCGCCTTTGCAAGGCAAACACCGAGTCATAATTACAAACGGGACGTCCTTTCGGAAACGAAACGTCCAATGTTAACCTTGGACCGTTTATAATAAGATCTTGAATATGATTGCCTGGGACCCTTGGAGTAAAAGTGGCTTGCAACCGAAAGCACGCTCCCCAAAAGCTAATCCATTACAAAGCCGCAGCGGTGGTTCTAGTGCTGTTTTGAAGAAGGATATCTTCTTTTTGTTCGTGACAGACGCTTGTATTATATTCCTCTATCGTAGCCTTCTGCTGCGTGACATCATGGACACAACAATAATTTGCTCACTTCTCAACCGCGTGCGACTCACTGCTGCAACAAATGGCTAATCAAATTTTTGAACATAGTCAACTCTCAGCGCGACTACCTTCAATCTAACGCATGTTTCAGTACAGTGTGTTCGCCGAGATCGTTTGCGCTTACTCTTTCTACGGCACATCCATAGCACTACCATTCAAAGTTTTCCAAACTTGCTGTGGCTCACAGTAAAACGAGGACGACATGCTCGCCTAATGACGTTCGCTTGGAAAAGAAAGACTGCCTAGTCCGGTTCAAGCCCGACTGTGCGCGTTCGACTTGGTCGGACTACGCCATCCATGTTCACCTAACACTGCTCGATGCCAGCTAACTCGAGTGCAACTGGCTTATAAAAAGCGCACGTCTTTGCGTCGACTTACGAGGTGATGTCCGCTAGTGACAGTAGCCAATTTTGACGGCTTTCGGATTGCCTCTTTTCAAGTCAGTCGCTGAGCTAGGAGGAAGTATAAATAAATGAAATTTTTAAGCCTCTAGTGAAACATGTGTACAATTACCGCATCCTCCAGTAGCTTGGCTTCTTCTGTTCTATTTCTGTAATTTTAAATAGTTATTTCGACTCAACTGAGCCGCCACTGCCACATGCAGTTAATGAAAGTCCAAATCGTAGAGGACATTTTGAGTGCTCGCGCGCCCTAATCAAAAGCGGTCTTTGGTCCAAAAGCGACTGTTGCACCATTGGGGGGGGGGAGTACGCTTTTTTTTCAATTAAGTTTTGCCCTATTAAAATGGCGTTTGACTTTGAGCGTAGTCAATGCAATCCAGCTTTGCGAAACCATATCTTGTCGCTTTTTTTGCACATCTTGCGTCGAGCGTTGCCGCTTTTTTCTTGCCAAACTGCGTCAAAAAAAAACGTACCCTGTTTTTTACTGGAATAAATTATACAAAAACAAAACATAAAACTATAGTCCAAAAACTTGTGAAAGACAGTCGGACCTGAAAGAAACAAGGGATGTTCTAGTTGGGTAACTTCTGTGCTTTAAAGTCCAGATTTGTTGTTAAAAGCAAATGTTTGCAATTTGTTTCGACCCATTAAACAGTTCAAGTGTACACCATACACAAGCACAATCAATATGCTTTTGGCCTTCGGAATGTCTGCTAATTGATTTGAAACGTATCTCTCACACTCACTACCTAAAACTTGCCCTGCCTTCTTCATTTTTCGTTAACCGTGCCAACTACGGGCCCCGCCACGTCTTGCTGGCTTGTGAAAGTCTTTGATCACGCTGCCCAGGGGAGTATTACTAACAAAAGGAAAGGGAATTTATCGTATCGCCTTGCAGATTCATGACCCGACCGAAATGCGATCTGAAAGCTGCTTGTTTGAGGTGACATTTCCAATTCTAGCAACAGCATAGCAGACAATTCTGTTGCAAGATGAAAACCAATACTAACTTCTTCAACCATATCAGCTCGGCCCCAATTGGAGAATAAAACAGGACAGAGGCGCCAAAAGTTTCAAAACGTGGGGCTTGCCGTCTTTAGTAAGCGCTCTCTGTCTTGGTTGAAGAAATGGCGTAAGCCGCTTTTTACCGACCAGTCCCGCAAGCGAATTCGACTTCGCTGCAACGCTTGTTCGGGTCAACTGCGTGTGGCCATGATCGGAATTGGCCAACTTGGTGACGAGTGCTGTTAGTCCACCCAGCATGACGCAGTCGCAAAGTCCCCGCTTTGCGCATCGCTATTAACAGACAATAGGAGTCTGAATCGTAGTGGCACAATGCGGTCACTAATTTGTTTTGTAGCTGTCTTTACTGGCCTCGCAATCGAGTCGCAATTATGAGAGCGATGTGGGCAGAAGCGAAAGCTCTGCTTATCAAGGCGTAAAATCGATGCAGGCGCTCAAGAAACTTGTCGGTAATTAAGACCGCTTCTTCGCGACAATCTACTCGGCCAACTAAACAAGGACGTTTCCTTCGTCGGTTTCCTTGCCCAGTTATTGACGGCACGTAAACAAGCAAAAGCAGGCGTCTGAACCGTCAACTACTTGCTTAAAACAGCCTTCAAAACGAACACTTTGAATCGAAATCGTCCTTCCAACAGAGGACAGCAGAAGTAACTGCACTGAATGGGACATGCTTGTAAGCGCGAACTTTAAATAGCCCCCAAACGGGATTAAGTTTGGTCACAGTTGCTGACGCGGGCTATTCATTAAAATCAACAATCACTCAAGTCTGTTACGGTCAGGTTCGACTCTACTTCTAGTTGCTATGTGTGAGCGAAGGAGCCACATGTTTGCGGCTTTTGGAAACTTCTTCTGTCGTCATCTCCCGAAACCGATCAAAACTCAGCCTCCCAATTAAATCAACTGTGCACACAGAGCTTCATAGATGGCTCGCCGCCACTCCCGCACAGCTGTTTTAACCGGTAGTAAAAACGATATAAACCCTGAGCAAGTTCAGTTACCTTTGAACGTGGGCATACTTTCTGTTTTTGGGGATCGGTGGCAAACTCGGCGCTCTGCTGCCTAAAACAACGGAGTTGGACGGATGGCAGAGAAGGCCATAAATTGATACCAGAAGCTCCACTTGAGGCCCTGCTGCCTGGACGCACCGAACTTGAACGCATTTCGCTGAAAGAACACGAGTAAGAGGTGTATAGTTGGAAATTTGAAAAGCACGACTTGCATCGGATCACAACTTCGGAAAAAGCAAATTAGATTTCTCCCACCTTGATGACTTTTTTTAGACTGCTCGGGAGCAGGGATTGCAAAAGCGGGAGTTTTTTGTTTCTGCACTCAGCAGCCCCGCCACACGCACAGTTCGTCGACTACCGTCAGAACAAAGTGAGTAACCTTCGTCCGACGCAAAAGTCGAGTATGCAAAAAGGCGTAATGTACTGAACATGTGGACCCGGAATTTGGTCCAACAACTAAGAACATTTGGGCTCTAAAAAACAAACAAAAACACTGCAAGATTTGGGGTATATACCAAAGAACTCGCTTTTAAATGCACTTCGAATATGTGCGAAAAGTTTTTTTCTTGGGGGCAGGCTAGGCATGCCGCCAACACATGCTCATCGCCCGCGAGAGCTGTTAGAGGCGCTGCTGTATGTCATGCGCAAAGTGGACAACCGGAAACTTGGCCGTGTTCGGCTTATTTGCATAATGGACAGTCGTTTCACGAAAACAATTCCCCCCGTCCTCAATTCCTTATAATGATGGGTCTCGTCGATAGTTCTGCTGATTTGTGCTTACTGGTCGAGTAATCCTAATTAGCTTTTCCGCAAAATCCGCTTAAATCAGCCCAGTTAGCTTTTGGGCCCAAATATGCTTCTAAAATTTAAAATTGCTTAAAGACGATATGCAGTTGTGGTACTCAACGCAGCACCCCTGACAGCATGTTTGATATCGACCATTGTTTGCTGTTGACAAATTTTTTGTACATAATAGGAGCACGAGTGCCAAAACACCGCCCGAATCCATTCGTTGCGTATTAAATGCAGATTTTTAGCTCTGTATAATGCTACCAACCAAGTGTTTTTAGGCCCCGAAAGTAGACAGGTAACATCAGCTGCGTAATAAGAAATTACACAAACCATATGAATCCAACGACGTTTCCATCCGGATTCTTCCACTTGCTGGGTGCTTTTGCAAGAGAGTTCGAAGGTGTGAAGGGAGGACTAAATGAAGGCAATTGCGGTTGAAGCAAGTCGATTCCGCCGCTCAATGCGAGTTAATTTCATTTGAATTTTGAAAAAGTCGAAATATTCTTGCAATCTCGACGCTTTTGTGGCATTCTGTCTTCGTCCGTGAACTTCGAATCAAAATGATTCAATTTCATTGAGATCAAAGAAGGGTCGGACAAGCAAACGAATGGGGGTAGTCCTTGCCGGTTTGTACATTTCTTTCAAATCTTAAAGTTTGTGTGCAGTTTGAGAGCCACTCTGCACTGATTCTAATTGTTTACACAAAGCTGCAAAATTTAAAACTAATTTTGGTCCAAACGTTGTGCTAATTTTCCTTGAATCCCCACGATAATAGTTCGACCGAACACTACGAATTACATTTAGTAAACTAGAGGTGTTTGCAATCGAATCTGGAAATGCTAGGTCAGATCCGAGTTTTTAAATTCGAAATTGTTTAAGCGGAAGAATCGTCTTTACACCAACCGGAACGTGGCTCCGTTTGCAATCAGGTCGGACTTCAAATTAATGAGTCTTGACGAACGTCGACGATGTCGGTCGTAGCGTTCAACTTCACTCTTGTCTGAAATCAATGCTATAAGTCTGGGGCTTTTATTACCTATTTCGTCGGAATTCTGGTCCGCTAGATGGTTGTAGTTTATGTCCAAGCCGACAGGTTCAGATAGTCTCTTCAGATTGGTTGGCTGTTGGTCAGATGTTTCGATGTACGGTGTTACAATTGTAGGCTTGGGGTAGGGTGTTAGCAACGGCTTAGTCGACTGCAAGGCGTCATCGACTGAAGGCGACGTTGATTTAGAAGTTGAGTGGTCGACAAGTTCAAGATTCAAAGAAAGGTCAGCAAAGGCTTCGGCGGCTTTGGGCTGGTTTTCGTCCATCGTGTCAATGCATTAAATGAAAGCTGAAACTATTTGTTTAAATTTTAAGAGGAGGAGGACTGAATCGGGATAATATAGATACCCAATTAGAGTGCTTCTCACTCGGCGAATGGTAATAAAACTTCTCAAGTGTAAAAATAAACTCAGATGATGACCGGGAATGGGGCGCTGAATGCTTGAAACGTGTGAGCTCTGCCGTCCTATTGAGGGTTTATAAAAACTTGCGCGAGTTAAGTTTCGAGCATTCGAAATCATTTAAGTTTTGGTCATAGTCGAAATAGACACTGAACGTGAAAGGAACCAAACAAACGAGAAGTTGCCCAAATTTTCTAACTATATTTTTAGAAATTTTCGATACTCCCCAAAGACTTCAGGACGCTTAGATCTACACAATCGTTTAACGTTCATTTCCTCGAGCAAAGTCAATTCGGGTCACCCTCTCTCGTGCGCGAAAAAATTCGATTGACCTCCAAAAAGTTTAGCCGAGTCAAAATGCGGCCTAAACACTGCTTGCAACTGACACCCTTGGGCGCTGAATTCGCTCAGCCTTGTCAAACTTGTTGACAAAAAACTTCCCGGTCTTGAAACGAATTTCCGCTCGCATTTTTCAAAAATTATTTTTTTAGTGACTGAGTTCGTCTGTTGTGTGGTTGTGTTTTGGCTAAATTGCAGCTATGGACCAGGTCACACTTTTGCGAAAAATCTCCGAAGATGAAGCTCAACGGACGGCATTCTACAACACCATCTTCTTCATGCTGGTACGGCTTTTTTCCAATTTAGTTCAGAAATTAATTTCAATTTTGTAGCTTGGTGTTGTCGTACTCTGTCTGTATTGCTTGTATCAAATGTTCAGTATGTTTATTACGCCGCTAATAATGGGCACTCTGTTTGCTACTGTATTGTTTCCATTGAAAAGATCTTGTTCGTCGAACCTGAATGGTTGGTGTCGGCATTTTAAAGACTATAATTGTTGGTTATAGACTATCTCAATCAACTAGACCATGAGGACAAGCCGTTGATTTTTGGCTTGCTTTTGATTCCTATTGAATCGTTTAATAAAACTGCAAGATTTGTCTTTGACAGTTTCTACAGGTGCTCTTTTTATTGCTTATTATTAAAACAAATTCAACAGGAAACAGGGTCTCTGGTGCATTGGCGGCTATATTTTCTTGAAGCTTCTTGCATACAATGGAACACTGATAGCTGTTTTGTCCATCTTAGGCCGCATTTACTCGACCTTCGACTCTGTCTTGGACTTTCTTACTCAGGCTTGGGTCATTCCGCTGATAACGCTGTTTGCCGTCGCCTACTTTTCATGGCTTTTTATCCAAGATGCTGAAGAGTTACATCGAAAGAAGAAGTTTGCCCGAGCTTTGTCGTTGCCCATCTGGTATGTGTTTAGTTTAATTTTACAATTAACTCAAATTTTAGGATAATTGTACTGGCTTTTGCCTCAAGTTATTGTGGTTTCCTACAACTCTTCGTTTTCACCACAAGTGCAGTTTTGTTAATTTTGATTGCATTGGGACTTATTGGCAACATTGAATTTGACAAAAATGGTAGTGATACGGAAGAAAAGTCAACAATTGACCAGAAAGAGACTTCTTCGGAAACAGCTCATGGGAAGCAGTCTAGCGAAACAACGACAGCCTTACCTGAGGTAAAGAACCTTGAACAAGCAATCACTGGTGATCGAATTCTTCAAACTAGTGCAGCTCTTTTCGCACTATTGTGGACCACTAGACATGATCTTGTCTTAATTGTTGTCCTTATTCTTCTTTTCTATGGTTTCATTCTTGACTTTGGTGAGCGACTTTTGTTTCCAGGTAATTTAGAATTTTAGCAAAAAAATTACAACTTTGGGACAAATTAATAATGTTTGTCCAAGAGACACTTTCCGTTAAACAGCATGGAGCGAAGATTGCAAACATTGTCATTCCTGGACTGTTGCGCCGCTTCTTCTACGTGCTATTCACGAGCGATCGTTATGTGAGTTTTAAGATCAACAACAACAACCAAGATTTTAGTTAGTTGGTGGTTTAAAACAAAAAGTTGATTTGATCGCGTCTGTATCGGTTATGATCTTTCTGGCCTTTGGGTCGCTGATTTTCCTCGGATTTACGGCCTACCAAGTTCACAGTGAGACTATTCACATTGGAAATTTAGCTGCTAATGTGATCTCATCAAACCCCGACTGGCTGAATACAGCAATGAACTATACGGGCGATAGTTTCAACGAGCAAACAATCAACACCTATGCGGAACAGGCCTACAAGCAAACTCGAGAATGGCTTGGCTACAATATTAGATCTTTAGCAGATCCTCGAGACAAGGATAGAGCAGATCAGTTGGAGGAACAGGCCAAAATTGTAAGCTTTTGGGAATTGATATGTGTTATTAAGTTGTAGGCTCGTCGAGCAACTTGTATCATCTCTACGAAGAGCGAATGACGAATTTACCAAGTAATGCGACAGCTATAGCAAATCGAAGCGACTGGCTGACTCAAATCTTGTCAACAACCAACATCAACTCCCTAAAAAGCGAGATTACAATGATCATCAAGGAGAATATTGAGACGATTTTGAGTGTAGGCCTCAGTTGAAGTTTGAAACCTAAACAAGTTTTTAGATTGCTCAATCGTTGTGGAAGGTTCTGGCTGTCAACATCTCGCTTATTTCAACCGTAGCCTTTTCGATTATTACGCTCTTGTTGGGCTTTGGATTCGATCTGCTCAACTTTGTCATAGAGATTGTTGTCTTTTTGATGGTTGCCTACTATTTACTTGCCAATTCCGGAGAACAGTTTCTTCCACTCAAGCTGATTTCCGACATTGCACCGTCCATTCAGCGCAAAGATACAAACATTCAGGTCGCGTCAGCTATTGAAGATGCGGTCACAAGTGTTTATGTCTTGACAGCAAAGATGTCAATCTACTACTTTCTCCACAATTACTTTGTTCATGCCGTTTTTGACCTAAACGTCGTGTTCATCCCGTCGCTGTTGGCGGCGATTTTGGCTCCAGTTCCGGTGGCGCCTCCTTATGTTGTTGCCATTTTCGGAGTTGTTGAGTTGTATCTTGTGCGAGGCGAGACGTTGGCTGCGATTGTGTTTATGTGTGGAATAGTTTCGCCCATCTTCTTCGCTGATGCGGCCTTTTATAGTGAAATCAAGTAAGTGTATTTCGATAGTTCACGATTACTTTCAAATTATAGGCATTGCCATCCGTACCTCATCGGTCTTTCGATTGTCGGTGGAATTTACTCAATGGGCGTTCAAGGCGCCGTCATTGGTCCGATCGTATTGTGCTGTTTGATAGTTCTTTGCAATGTTTATGCTGAATTCGCCAAACAGAGGTAGTATGTCTTACTCAGATTGGTGCCCGGTGACTTGTCTATACGCAGATGCTTTAGAGATTTTTCAGATTCGCATATTCCAAACGATATTTGAATAAATATACAGATTTTGCGAACATGGGCGAGATGATGGGACAAATCGAGTCGGCGAAGAAGTATCTGCAGATGATTGTTCAGCATGTCCTGAATGAGGCAAGTATCGAACGCTCGGATTAACAATGTTCACTTGATAGTGTCGTCAATCATTGAGTTATAGGCTGTTAAGCATCCATCAAAACGATGCCTTTGTGGTGGCAGCTGTTGCAAACAACTTCCAACTAAACGCACGGGTCTGGAAGCCGTGTTAAAGACCTATTTACATAGTAGGAGGCCCCACTTCTGTGAATCAAATTTTAAGCCTTTATAGGCTTTGTTTACGTAGTGCTCATGAGGTTACCTGGCAATATGCCTTGATTGCCTCCGTATAAGGTCGCATGTTTTCTCTGAAATTCGTCTGGAAATGGACGAAATACAGGTGGAAAGTTGCTGAACGCGTCGCTAGTTAATCGCAGACCACATGATCAGCAATTCCATGTAAGGAAATATCCGACGACCTGCTGCACAATAGCAATATCGCTGCACTCAGGGTCAAACCAATTGTCGACCGTGGCATCTAGAATTTGATCTTCCTGAGCACGCCTACATTACCACTTGCCTCCTCCGCCCATTTGGTGAAATACGGAGACACAACTTTGATTCTGTTAATTGTCTAATTACACCATCTAAGGGGGTTCTGAGGAAGCTTAGACGAGACAAAGCAAAGTAAATCGACGACAATTGCACAAAAATCATTCTATGAACAAGGTCCTGCAAGTGACTCATCTAACAACTGATCCACCAAACTCGGCGGCCATCAAGTTCTCTCACTTTATGTAAGCACATGACTGTTTGCTTAACGCTCTGTAGGCATTCGACCAGACTTAAAGCAACCTTAATGCATTCACACTTATCAGCTGGTGATTCAAGTCTTCGAAAGGTAGCGGAAACCCAATTTCAAAATGCTCCTACCCACTCAAAGTGTAGAAGACTAACTGAACCCAAAGAGCTTGGCTTGCTTGTCGACTTCGGATTTAAAGTTTGACAGTGGCGGCGCGTGTCGGTGACTGCTCAGCGGCAAAAGTGGATGTAAAACGTGCTGATGCAGAACCGTAGTGCATTTTAGCGTTTCCGGTGCTTGTCAGCTTATTTCGAGCAAATTACTTCGACTGACACTATGGTGGAAAAACCAACTTTGGACAACCCCCTTTCTGGTTGTCCTTCTTCCTCGAGAGCCCAGTTCTTAAGAGGCAGAAGAGAGAACAGAAAACGCTAAATTTGGTGAAAAGTTGGACGCTTCTCGAAAAGTGGGATGTGCAGATGAGATTTTGAGGCTCTGTGGGCAAGAAGACTTGCATGTAGACATCCAGAAAAGTACTAGAAAGAAGTGGATTCTCAGGTACAAGCGTTGAATAATTCAAAATTATAAATTTAAATCGGACGAAACGACAGACTGATGCGTAGGAGGTTGGCGGACTAGAAATAGAAAAGACCGGGGTCAGGTAAACGAGTGGTCATGAAATGCGGCACTTCAGAGAGTCAATGAGGTGTAGTTTGAAAACCTAAGTCTTTCTGATGAAAAAGAGTGGCATCTACAGATAAAAGAAGAATGAAACAAAACCATATAGAAGGTGAAAGAAGAAGTAAGAGCGGAGGGAGCTGTCGAAGAGCTTGTAAAACGAGTTGTAGAAGTGAGGGCCAACAGCCCTACAAATAAAATCAAAACTAGGCAGCGCGAAGCAAAACGGTTTGGTCTTGAACGGAAGACATCTTCAATTTTTCGAACTGTCACGTGATGAATTAAAATAAAAATTTTAAGGAACAATCCAGACGTTGGAGAAAGTCCGTTGTTGTTTTCGGGCAAATGAAGTGGTTTGCAGCAAAGGTAATGCGAGTTTGCAACAGGAAACGTGACATTTAGAAATTTAAGACGCAAGCTTTGTGCGAATAAGGTCAAACTAAACGTGGCAAGAGATTGGTTGGCTAAGAAATTCGCGACTGCTAGCAAATTAGACGCAATTTGATACAGCTCATAAAAAAACTACGTATTAAATGAAAGTTCTGATTTCACGGTTTCTCCGTCAATTATTGCTGCGTCAGGAACTAGTTGGAGTACAAACAATGCCAGAACTGTCAAAGCTGCTACTGTCTTTGGCGGTAGTACATTTGGCAGTCGATAGGAGGAGAACCCGCAGTTTCCATTGGTCGTCTGCATTAAAGTTGTAATGAAACAACACCCACCGCTTGTTTGTTGTTGTTCATGTAAACTCACTCAAGGCCAAACTAAACTTAGTTGAACCCGGACCTCATTATATGGTTTCTTCTTTTCCAAATAAACACCATTAGTTGAGTAAATATGCTCCTAATCAAGGTCGACTTAGAAGAGAATTATATTATCGATCTGCACCAAAGTCTAAACTACTGTAAAGGTTGTTTGCCTTGATTATGCATTTTAATGAGTTTGAGGTTGGTCCTAAAATGTGAAAGTTAACAAACATAAAAGTTTTGGACGTACTAGTAATCTAAAAACGTCAAATTGGAGAAAACGTGTAAGTTAAGCCCAGAGGCATAATAAATGATTTGACTCTGGAAACAAGTCATTAGCCTCCGGGACTTGTTGTAATAAATAATTCAAGTTTGTGTGCACACTTTACAATTGTTTGAAAAATCAATAAAAGAAATTGTGCAACATAAAATTTAAAAACCTAGAAAACAGTCGTTGCTGATTGATGTTGTGCCCATAGTTTTTGTCACCGATTGGTCGTCGTATGCAGTTAGATAACGAAATTCTCGAAGAGCCGTGCGCTCCGAAACTGTTGAGTTTGGCTGCCGATTCCATCATCCGTAACTGTCAGCTGCTTCTTGCCGACAACCAAATCGAATTTCGGCAACATGGTAAACTTTCTTTAAACTTCTGAATTCTAATTTGCTTTAGATGTTGAAGCTATTTTCAAACAAGTTCGAAATTACAGCCTTATACCGGATCAAAGTTTCTTCAAATACTTTGTTGCCGGTGAACGCATGCCCACTTCAAGCTTGTTCTTTGGTTCAAATTTGATTTCAGACGAAACATTTGTGAAATTGCTGGTTGGCCAAGAGAAAACATTGCAAGAGGTTGATCTTTCTGGCAACAAGGTAGACTTAATTCCACAGGCTTCTATTTTGTTTGTCTCAGTCTCTTGGATCAAAGCTTCTTCTGGATTATCTGCTTAAATCAAAAGACAGGCTGCCGAAACTGACGAGTTTCATTGCAAGTAGTCAATGGATATTCAGCATGTACAAAGATATGATGAGTGCAGACAAGTCAAACGAATCCATCGAGTTGCCAACGAATTCGAAAAGGACAAGTTCGACGGTAGTTCCTGGTGATGTTAGTCATCTTACGCAGTTTTTTCCGCATTTGAAACGTTTTCGTCACAATTTGGTAAGTGCTTAGACAATGTGCGGCCAATACTCGACCATTTAGATGGGAGATTACTGTTATGCCTTCGAGAGCCAGTTCGATTTTATGACTCGAGTTTTACTTCCATTAGAAGAACTAGAGATATTGGAGCTTGGCAAGTGGAACAGGCTAGAAACCATGGATTTCTTGCTACCATTAAGCAGTACATTGACAGTGCTAAGGTTGTACGACTGTCCTGACATCAAAATTGGAATCGACAATATTATGAAGTTGTCGAATTTGGAGTAAGTTCTGCATGAATTTGATGATAATACGAGTTTGTAATTTCAGGGTTTTAGACATTGCGCAAGCAACTACCGCCAACGCGATTTCGCAAGACCGCTGCGTCACACTATAATGAACTTATTTCTGCGCTGCCTAAACTTAAAAAGCCGACAAGAGAATCTCCAATAAAAATTAATGTATCCGTTTTTTGCAGAAAATGAAGATAGACCAGAAAGGTTTTTAGTGTTTTTTAATTCACCCAAATGAAGGCGTCAGTTAAAACAGGTAGAAAACTGATGTTCAAGGACTGACAGCCTTGCACTCGAATCTGGAGTTTTTGTCAGTCTTTCACTGTGACAGCATCTCCCCATCAACAAAACTGCCCGCCTTTTGTGTTGCATCTGAATTGACGGAGGCGCATTTAATTGTTGCTTTACAAACCTATATGGATCGGCCCGAGATTCTGCAGATGGCTCTCAACGAAATCTTCCAACTTTATAGGCTGAACAGTGAAGAGGTTTATCAAGTTTTATTTTAATGATTCGATTAGTGTCCTCAGGCACAGCCGAATAATGTCGAGGGTCTTTACCTGATCCTCGAAGCTCTTTCAAGGCATCGCTTCATTCGAGCGCTCCAGATTCCTGGCACGGCAGCTCTGTTTTACGCGATCAGAAACACGCCGCTGAATCCGGCCATCAAGCATCGAGTTGTCGACGTCATGCTCGACGGTCAGTTTGATTTGTTGAAGCTTAAACAAAGCGTCTTATGTTTAGCTATGGACGCGTTTAGCGACGAGCCGGTGATCGTCCGTAACTCGTGTTTGTCGTTCTGTCAACTAGACATACCGAAAGATGTTGTTTTTGTTTACTCAAAAATTGTTATGCTCTTGGTTCGAGTGCTGAACTCGCACAATTCGGATTCTACCACCCCACGAGTAGCAATTTATCTACTTAACTCGCTAGCCTGCCAAACGGGTCATGAGTCTAAAGTTGAAGTCGGCGTTTATGGTGCAATTCAAGCCGTAATGAGTCACATTGATCGCAAGATTGAAAGACAGATCTGCGACGAGACGGTTGAAGTCAGTTGGAGCTTTTTATGGAACATCACCGACGAAACGGCGGCCAACTGTGACCTCTTCTTCAAATCGAATGGTCTTGCGTTGTTTTTACGATGCTACAAGGAATGGTCCATGCGCAAAGATTTGGTACGCAACATGCTCGGCCTGATTGGAAACGTTGCTGAAGTGGATCATCTTCGTGTCTACCTGATGAATGATAATTTAATCAAGATTTTCTTGGATCTGCTAGATGTACTATATGATGGCATCGAAACTTCTTACAACTCGGCCGGCATTTTGGCCCAGTTGTTAAGTGATAATAATTGGGAAAACGTAACGATCAGTCGTCAATTCATCGCCAATCAAGTCATTGAGGTTTGATTCTTTTTATAAGCATCAGTTTTGTAAATTCAATTTAGACCACAAAGAAATGGGCATTAGATGCGCGTCGCTTCATCAACTACCGATCGTTTGCACCAATTCTTCGTCTTATTCCACTTAATGATTCGCCCGCATCTCAAATCTGGGCTTTGTTTGCCATTGCTAACTTGACCACCACCGACCGGGAGAAGTACTGCGACTTTGTAGTGAATGAAGGCGGTGTGCCTCTTTTGCATCAGATTCAGCACAGCTCAAACGAATTGATGGTTAGCTATGCTAACATCATTTTGAACAATATCTCGTCCCAGCGCTCGGACAACTCCAGCATTATGGTCTAGAAGAGCGGAGACGAATGGGCTTGTTGTAAATACGCGGTTGGCAGTCTACGAGGTGATGATTTTTTCCAGTTTATTTCTGATGAAATTATTGATAATCAAAGTGCGGCCTTTCTTGATTAGGACGAATCATTTTTCAAAATAACATTTGCATATAAGCCCCGTTTTACTATTGTGATGATGAAGAGCGATTGAAATGAGCCAAGAATAACTAGCAGTGTGTGTATTATATTATATTCTTTGTAACAAGTGTGCCCCTCCTCCTCCTCCTTTAGTCTGCATATGGATAAGAAACAACAATCGAGTTGGATCATGGTTCGACGATGAGTAAACAGTTTTATATTCCAAATTCTCAGACTTTTTATTCCTTGATTTTTGTAGAACAGAACTTTATCCTCGCATAGTTTATATAAAAGAGAAAGCCATTGTCTAGGCACAAAAGCGAGACATTATTTTAAGAGCAATAATAAACTTTTTTGAATATTGTTGGGACAAGAATTGAACCACAGCTTCCAAACAGAGGCTAACACCAATAAAAGCTTCAGAGCGTTGGCTGACCATGCCAGTCAGAAGCAGAGCAGTTCCAGTCATTCGCTCGAACAATCTTCGGTCTCGTCTTGACAACACTTGCTTTCCTCCTTCCTTTGCACACAGTTCAGCTGTTGGTTTGGCTTTGAAGGCAATCCAATTGGCGAGGCCATTCTTTGACAGATCTGCAACAAGTAATTTATTCAACCGTGGTGTTTGTTCGTTTCGGTCGTTACAGGCGAAGCCAAGTATATGCAAATCATCTTCGAATGCAATCGGGGTGCAGAGCCGTCTTGTTGTGTTTAATCTCTTCGTCTTTTGACTGTCATACGACCTCAAAACTCTGGCGGATGCTTAGCGCATCCATTTTGGCCTCTTTTCCGCCAAAGTGCGGTCGGTTTCAGTCAAAGACGCGAGTTCCACGCTTCGAAGCGTTCACAACAAATGCAACTTTTAATGCAAATTTTAGGGTTTCTTCATTTTCAGAAATCTTTGCTCAAAACAGATGGGTGGGGTTTATTCTTATCGTGTCGTAGAGACAATTCAAGCCAACTCGGATCCCAGACGATAACGTGCGCTTGAGGGAATGCGAAAGACAGAAAGGGACTTAAATATCCTGATTTTATTCCACCTGCGTGTTATCACTAAACCTCTTTCAATTAGCACAAGAAAGAGAGTCATTTGTTCTAATGGACCAAGTTCCTATTGTTTAAGATCTAATTTTTGATATTGCCGGTTGGCAGAACAATTGACCCAATCATAGGATGAAATCGACCAAAATGTTACAAATAATTATTTAAATTTTTTCAAATGTCATTAAAATTTCCTCGAAACAATGGCTCAAAAAATCAATATCTTGAGGATTGTTGCTTGGCAATGCGTTCTTGTGTGTTTTAAGATTAAATGGTAAAGCTGAAAAGAAAGCCTAGGAGGAAGAGCAGTTTGAGCGATGTCACTAGTGACTGTTCAGAGATCCGACTAGTAGATTTGAAACGATTTTGATCGCAGATGTAGTTTAATTTGTTTTTACTCGCTTAGCAACAAATTAGTGTTTTTTAAATTTCTGGCAATACAGTACGACTGGTGGGGTTTTATATTTTTAGTAAACAGAGGCTAGGTTCAAGTGGAGACAACTTCAGTGCTACTAAATGTGGTTGCTATCACTGGCAAGTGGGCTAATCTGCAGATCGACCAGGAAGCACGACTGTTTTTGGGAGTTGGCTTGCATGGAAACTAGCTGTAGTACTGATTTGATCATGTCTGGCTGGATTCAAAAGGTCTGTCATTGAAGGCGGCTGTATTCGAAATTTCTGCATTGTCTGTGCGTACAGCTAATACAAGATGGAGCTTGATTGAATGGAGTTGGCCCAAGTTTGCCACCAAGGAGTCTGTCTGGTCGTACTGTGACCGTGGTGAGCATAGTCTGTGCGCAAGAATCGACCGCTATCTGTTGGTGTTGAACGACGGTCTATCGGCAGGCCAAGACGACGTTGACACGAGGGCTTTACAAGTGTACTGGATGTGGACTGGCCGGTGAGAGTAGAGCCCAATCTAAGGACTAGTTTCATTTGTTGAAATTCTGCGTCGCTATTGTTAGTCGGTCAAATGAGTTGAAGAATTTAGAAGCGAGGAGGAAGGGGGGGATGTGTTGGCCTTGACTGCTGTGCGAATGAGCAATTTCGCAAGTAGCTCCTGCCCCAGGTCTGACTCTGTTTTGAGTCCTTTTTCCAGCTTTTTTTGATATTTTGAGCAGTTTTTGTACATAAAACAAGTGCGGCACTAAACCGGGGGGAAGAGGACGTACGGTGTCGCCTACAAATTTTTAATTTTTAGAGTCGCAAAAATTTCAACTTTATTTATTTTAATTGTTTTGAAAAAGTGAGACATCGCCAGAAAGGGTCAGTGTACATAAACAAACGCCCTGTGATTGGTGAATTAGGTCTCGTTCTGTGTGTGCAAGTATACCTTGGACATATAAATAAAAAAATTGCTGTCTTTAAACGCTTGTTTTCAGAACTTTTCCGGCTGATGACTTTGACAACGGAAGTTCCAGGAGCAGCGTTCGTCAAAGTCGTGCCAACAAAGCGCAAACAAACCTGAAAGACCGAAATTCAAGGATCTCGCCACCACCGACTTCAGCTGACTTTCACTTGGGGAGGGGAGGGAAGGTCGT
>JACCHV010002012.1:0-11234 GCA_018907245.1 Eupristina koningsbergeri | reverse complement strand
ACTGGCCTGCATTGTATCATAATTATGTTAATTGACAACTTTTTTGAAGTCACAGCTCGCTGGACCACAGTCCTGAAGAATGTTTCTCCCGCTGCGGAGGCTGGGGAGAACAGCATTACAACCCTTTTCCTTCGTTGAGTGAAGTAAAAACAACGCACACCCTTTAAAAATGGCTCGCTTTTAAACGGAGGAACTTTCTAGTGGAGTTTAAACTTGGTTACGCGTGGTTCCGTAAAGAGTTCGAGTTTACGCTGTTAGCTCGTTACTCGGCTAGTCTAGAAGGAAGAGGAAAGACGTGTTGAAAAACCGACGGATTTCGAAGCGAAAGAAGGCCGAGAGCTGGTAGCCTGACAAATAGTATTTGTTGCCTGGTTGGTGATCGGTTAATATAAAAAGACAAAATCAGATTTGTTCATTCAAACAGAAGTTGAATGGCTGTAACTAGTAGGCATTCCATGAACAAATCTAATTTTATCTTCAATCAGTAGTGGAAACTAAATATTATAAAGCTTGTTTGTTGTGATAGATCAAATCTTTGTGTCATTAAATGCTTTCATTGATAAAGAGCCTGTATTTCTTGCAAATACACTTTTTATATTCCATCTTGAAACCCCTTAAACGCGTTGAAGTTTATTAATCAATTCTTGCGAAGAATTGAGTGTTTAGACGTTTGTGAAATTATTTTGTCTTCAAATGTTTAATGATGTTGTCAATTGTCTGACTAAGAGACAAACGGTAGAGAGAAGACTTGAAAATGAACTATTTGCATGTGCAATTGAAATAAATGTATTTTCTCCGGTATATAAGCCTAGCTGAAAAGCTTGACAGTTATGCGCAATGCAATTGGACTATTGAGAAACACAACCGCTTCAAAGAGGGGGAGGGAATGAGACGAGTTGTGTGTATGGCCAAAAAATTGGTCGATGACTTTCATGCATATAGTAATCTCAAGTTTTCGCAGCTTTTGGCTGTGTCTACAAAAACAAAAATCATTTTGTTGTGACCAATCGGTCTTGGAGCGGTCGACTTCAACAAACACAATTTTTGATTTGTTGTCGGCGCTACATCGTCGTGTGTACTTTGGTTCAAATCCATTTTATAGTTTGCTTAAATTAACATTAGAAAAAAGTAGCCTTTGCGTCTACAATTACAATTTTAGCTAATATTTTCTTATTTTAAAGTCAGTATTTGTTTGGACAAAAAAGCTTAAAATGTTTACTGCATAATTTATTTTTTTTTAAATTTAAAACCTATTCAACTAAAGATTTTCACTAATTTTTATAAACAATTAAGGTCCCAAATAAAACTAGAAAAACCAAAATTTGAGTGCTTTTAAAATTTTTTGTAATATTTATAAATCACAAGTTGGTAAGAGCAAACGAAAAAGACCTTGTTTCGAATTAAAATAAATTTTAAAAACTTAACTAATTAAAAATGCCTCAAAAAGTCCACAAAATTTCACATGCAATTCATTAAAATTAAATTTTCTTTTTATCTGTTTGAAATAAATAAGATCAAAACTGTAATATTGATTTAAATATTTAATCTTATATAAGAGGGAGGCCGAACATGCCTCTGGTTAATTGGTAGCAATACTCAATTGAGAAAAAGAAGATCACATGATTGGTCTGATGAATTCGTTGGCCGTGCACAACCACTTGCGCAGATGTTTTGTGTGAATGCTAAGACTTACCCGAGCAGTATTGTTTGATCAAAACTAGTACAAATGCAATTATAATCTACGAGAACATTATGCTTTGTCGACTTACGAAAGATGACTGTGTCAGTGACAACAGCCAACTTTGAGTTATTTTCTTTTTAAGCAGTTCTAAAATTAGAATGTAAATCTTAAAAAATACGAAGAAATCATGACGTAAATAATAATCTTTACAAAAAAGTTAAAGGAATTTAGGCTTTACGTAACACCTAGTTGATAAAACTGAAATAAAGAAACGTTTAGGTAAGCTAATCTTGATAGTAACTACAAAACTTAGATCCGCTTCTCGGATATCCACAATCGCAAAATATTGAAATAAAATGTGTTTAAATGGCCTAATCTTGGCTTAGCCTAAAAACACAACTTAAATCCAGGCATACTCTCTGTTCCTGTTGTTCGTACAAGAAACAAAGCACATCCAATGAAATGTATAAGCCCCGCGCGCTCGATATTGCAAAAAAAATCAATTATTTACGCAAGCATTTTATCGATTTTTGTTCTTTGCTCATACACGCGAATTTCGGGCTTTACATAAAAGAAATTTAATTATTCAAACTGTAACAATGAATACGCTTGAGGTAAGTCATTAACTGTAAAAATGATTGAATTAAATTATTTAGGGTGATAGATACCAGAAACTAATTCAAAAATGGGAGAAGCTCGCTTTGCGCGACCTGCTTGACGACAAATTTGACGAAGATTTGCAAGTAAGCCAAGCGGTGCATGCTTTCCAGGTAATTTAAATTTGAAACTTTGTATGTTTTCTACAAATAATAAATTACAGGAGTTTTCTGATCAACCCCTCAGCGAAGCGTCCTACCGAGCACAGATTGCCTTGTTGAACGCGTCGTTGATTCATCAGTTTGAGGGTGCTTGTTCTTCCTTGGGTTCGAAACGTTTCTCGGGGAAATTTGCCAGGTAAAATTTGTTTGCTCGTTTTCAAAACAATCCAATCTTCAGATTTGATCACTTGATTGCCTTGTCAGAGACGTTGAAGAAAACACCTGATTTGGAGGAATTCCAGCGCTTTGCAAAGTCATGCTTATATTACCGAATCGGCGACTACTTGTTGTTGTCCATGAAACCTGTGAGTTTTTATCGTTTAGTCTATATTTAATGTTTTAGTCGCCTGAGCCATTTGATAAGAATCAGTTTGTATCGGCATTATGTGCATATGCAATCGCATTAGATCATCAGTGCGGTGGCCGCAAGTCTCATGAAATTTATTGGACAGCGGAATCGTTTAACATTTTGGAACTGAAATGCGCTGCTAGCTCACAATTTTGCGGTTGCAGATGGAGCCGGCGTTATTGAAGAGAATTTACGCAGCGATACGGTACGTATTCTGAGACTGGTTTTGATTTTTGAATTTCAGCTAAGTGCCCATATTGCTTCAACAATTTTCCCATCAAACTACGATGTAAAAGAGCAGTTTGTCGTGTTAGATGCGGCGAAACACAAGAACCTGGTCGACATGCAAAAGATTGATTCGAAGAAGTTGTTGACACAAATATGGCAAGTGCGACGTCACGGAAGTTTTCTTAAACGCTTCCTGTGGATATTTGCACATTCAACGCTGAGTGAAAGTAAGAATTCGAATTAGAAGAGAGCTGATTACGAAGGCTTTAGCTGATTTTTTGGACGATGTAGGAACACGGTTTGACCACTTTCCACAATCGCTGTCGTTTGTTTACGATGTTCAGGACTTTTCATTGTTTGATTTAAAGGTAATTTGAGCATTGATGTTTTTCTGCAATGCAACATCAGGTTTTGAGGTTGATTTTGAACTTTGTAAACAAAATTCAATGTTTTTAATAGCCGTTCTGAAAGTTTGTTTCATGACTTTGAACGGTTTTAAATAACAACCAATCATGCCCATGTTGTGCGCAGTTAGTTTACGAAAACAACACGTTTGTATGTTGCTCTAGGGCGGAATGTAGTGTTGGTTGAGAACGTCAGGCAATGCTTTGGGCAGTCTTCGAGTTGCTTTTTATGTTGAAATTAATACAGAAAGGAAACGACCATATTTCTTAAACGTTGCATAACGATGTTTAAGAGACGTGTTTGCCGTACTTCAGAGCTTCAACCGTGGTCAGTCATGATGCCATTGTTTTATTTTTAAGAGCGTATGTTCAATGAAAGCAGCTTTAAAACAAGAAGTCTTTCGGGTGTTCAATTTGTTTTTTCACAATTATTGCTCTACCTCTATGAGAAAGGGGATAAAAGAACTGTTTCTAGATATTCTTGTGGAAGATTTGTGCTTCTAAAACAGGACTTTCAAACAGATTATCCAAACTTTGAGCCTTTGTTTTTAAAATTAAGAATCATTCAAATCAGCCTCAAAAACTTTGACCATAACTTTAACATGAATTTAGCTTTTTATCTACCGCATGAGCGCCTACATCCAGGTGCTAGAACTTCAACCAAAAACAGACAAGAAATTTCTTTATCCACCACATTTTCAACGGGCAATCAACAAACAGTTTGCGCGCATTTGGAAAATTGTAAATACACTCTTAGACAATGGAGATTATAATCGGTAGATACTGTTGACGGTTAGAATTTAATCAACATTTTTAGAGACAAGACTAGTGAACGAATCAGCTTTGTGAGCATGTTGGAGGAAATTCGGCAATGTGTACTGTACAAATCTGACAAACTAAACCTCGCCAACACAGCTGGCTATCTTTGGGAAAACATTGAAGCAAAGAAGAATTTGTCTGAAAGCAATCGTGAGATGCTGATGGAACTGTTGAAACGATATACGGACGCAGTTTTGAATTCAAAGTGCACTAGTCAGGAATCAACTTTGTTCCAACCGAATGCTGAACTTACAAAGCTGGAAGATGAGAACATCAAAAATGAAATCCACTACTTGCTTGCTCAGAAGGCACTGACTATGTCGGATTATGTACAAGCAAATCATCACATTGCAAACATCAGCGAGTCAGGACAATCTAAAAAGAACGTCAAGATGTTGATCGAAAAGGTGGGCCACATTTGAGCTTCATTTTGGATTGCTTGTTTTACAGATTAAGCAGCGTAGTTTGAACGTGTCGCCAAATAGTGTTGGCAGTTTTCAAATGATCGAAGAGGATACATTGGAGCCAATTGAAGAGAGCATCCTTGATGATACATTCATGACATGCAATCAATCAACTAAATGTCTAAACAATTTGTTGTCAGTACACAACGAGACGAATGACACAACTCTTCAGCTACCTAGTAGTACGCTAGATGCATCAAAAGTGCAGGAGCAGCTGGAGTCAGACACGAAGCAGAAGCTCAACCGTCATTTGATGGCGGCAATCTTAGACTCTTTTGTCGAGCTCAGCATACAGAATACTCAAGCCTTGCGACAAACTTAATAAGCTTGTTGGTAATTGAATTTCTTGTTGATTAAACGATTTGTTTACAGTAATTGTGATAAAAAGAAAGCTACTCAACATTGAATATTGTCCGTTAATTGGTAAAAACGCGAAGTCCATTGTTGCTTTCTTTCAGTGACAGTTTTAAATAGTGTACAGATATTGAACTTTTGAGTTTGACAACTCCACCAACTGGTCGTCCATGCTTTTGAACATTTCAACTCAAGTATTAGGAAGGAAGAGTAGATGTCGAAGCCATCAGCCGAACAAATGCACGAACTGGAGGTGAACATAAGCAAGACAGAGAACGAACAGCCAGCTAGCTTGCTTGTAGTGATAAGCAAGGTAACATTAGGGGAAAGTAATAGTTCTCAAAAATGGGTAGTCTTTGTTATCCCGGCCCGTTGCTGCAAATGCCAAGGAGTTGGCCCAGAGACCTGGTAGAGAAGAATCGGTGCTGTGAGGACAGTGTTTGAAAAGGTCAAACACCTGCTCATGAAGTAGCAGCTTCTCATGCTGACTGAAGAACGTCAACTTGAAGTATGCACTCGACCAGAGCGCTACTGCACGCCGACACCACCTGAGTTTTGACGAAGTCGATGGAAACCCGACTTGTGCTGAGTCAACGAGCCATTCAGGAACAAATGCCGAGAATCGAATTACAGGCGTCGTTCCAACAAGCAGATCTACGAGAAGATGGCTCGTTTCAAAGATGTTGTTGTCTCGTGCCGAAAACAAGCTAGTAACGTAGCCGGCAAACTGACAACAACAACTGAGACTGGAAATTGCTCAAGTGGACACTTCTCAGGAAGCGACCTCTGAATGGATCAGGAAAATGGTCGCACAACAACTTCGTTCCAGTAGCAGAAACGAACTGACAGACGAATGCAACGTTGTGGTACCTACATCGTGTAGTTACAATATTGAATAGATTGCCTCGACCGATTGTTTTCTTGTATTTAAGTTGACTTGACTTGTTTTATTTAATTGTTACGTTCGAATTAGGTGGAAGCGTCTGTTGTTGAGAATAGAAATAGAGACAAACTTCGCGCAGCCGATCGGAGTGCGCAAAACATCACTTTCGAGGTGACACCAATGCAAATCATCGTTTTGAAACACACTTTGCACAAGAACATTCTCTTGAAGAGGAGGAGTGTGAACGACATGCTTCAAGCATATACGACATTTGACACTCTGGAGAAGCGTGTACCAGACGCAACTTCGGTAATCAAGAACTCTCAAGTTGGGTCTTAAAGCGAAAACAAATTTTAGTTTATCGTTCTGTGATGGCAAACCTTCTTTTAGTGAATTTCTTTAAAGTGTCTTTACAAACTAAGCAGTGTTTAAAAGATTATTAATCAAAGTTTAATTTGAAACGACATCGACTCAAAATGCTAGTGACGATCACCAGGGATGTGTTTGTCATTACACAAAACTGTAGAAAGTAATAGCTGGCTTTTATTTTTTAATTTACTTCTGCATCAGGGACTCAAGCCCAAGGAAGGGCAACTTGAAGGCTGCCAAGGTTGGCTACTGTCACTTGGCAGACACCAGTCCACAGGCCTGCAAGAAGATGTGCCCTTTTCTTGAGCCAGCCGAGGCAGAATAACACTAGCTTTGCTTGATCGTGCATATTCGCCCGAGACAACCGCACGTAGTCGAGTTTGAATCCCATTGCGCAGTTGGCTCTTTTCCAAGCAAACGCTTCTGCCGTTTGACTAAGCATGTGCTCAGCCTGAGTTAGTCGGTAAGTTTTTAGCGATTTTATTTTTACAATTTAGACATCTTTAATGCTTCTATTTTAGGAAATAGCCGAAGGCTAGACAAGTTTGACATGGCTTAACTTAGATTTTGGTACTTTATAAGTATTACCAATGGATTGACAGAAGAACTTGCAGTTTTAATAAACCAAGCTGCATTCATACTAGCTGAAACGAGGCAGCATTGTTTGTTTGGCTGACACATTCAACTGAATTCGAATCACTTTGCTCGGTCGTCGTTGCTTGTGCAGATGAACGCCTCTACCACTTGATTTTAAGCACGTATTTATGGTAAGAAGCAAGTATAAGTGATTAAGTTTTTTTTTTTCAAATTAAAACAAAGCAGTGATTATGTAAACATTCTACAAAACTATACGATTAAAAAGAAGAAAAAAGTAAAATTAACATTCTGATGCGTTGTCGGTCTTTTGCGATAAAGACGAGAAAGTAAACAATTTCTTTCTAATCATTTACCAGAATTAGACACGACATTAGTTTTTCAAATGTTTTTTTTTTTTAATTGATTATCTTTTTTGTATTGCTATTTTGGTTTTAAAAAAAATATTTTTATGAAATTTTAAACAAGAACTTTTTTTATATTACACCACCATAGCGTCAGAATGCCACTTAGGCAAAGTGCATCAAAGCTCGGCTTGGAACAACTAAATTATAATTTTTTATTTAAATTTTAGTTATTCCAGTTCTGATATCAAAAAAGAGTCGGATAGCATGTTTTTGATAAGTGCGTCTGTAGTTAAAAACTGTCACATAAGTCTTAAAAAGTTGTGACAAATTTCGCAACATTTTGGTATTCATCACACAACAAACAAATACTTTTATAAGACATTATCCAAAACAAATGCCGCAAATTTAATTGATAAAAATTGACTTCATTCTTAAAACATAATTCACCACTTTGATCATGTTGTATCCGATCACATTCTCTAGAATATTTCTCAGCAATGCTGCAAACTTGGCTATAATCGTCGATTCAGCTCGGATTTAATCATTCAAATTGAATGATTGATCCGAGCAAATATAGAGAACTAAAACCTCCTAATCATAAGTTTTCAATCTTCACATTCTGTGTGATCAATGCTCGATTTAGTTGATGTGAAGTAGTTTTACATTAATTCTTGTTTAATTTATCTATCCAATTGAATCATTGCCTTTTTGATCTCGACCAAGTTTGAACACTTCTTGGTTACAAGATCAACATGCTTGTAACCAAACAATGTATTTTTTTTTAAATCAAAAACATTAAGTAAACAAGCCCTTTCATCCCACT
Organism: Eupristina koningsbergeri; assembly: GCA_018907245.1. NCBI lineage: Eukaryota > Metazoa > Arthropoda > Insecta > Hymenoptera > Agaonidae > Eupristina > Eupristina koningsbergeri. The sequence goes on along the minus strand of JACCHV010002012.1, from coordinate 3,101 downwards.
GGATGAAAATTGTTGTTTACCTAACAATTTTGTTTCATCAACATTATGCATCTTGTTTTCTGGGAAATCGATTAGCACTTAAACGATGCCCAAAACTTAGCCAGTCATAAGTCGCACTCTAAAATTTAATATTGTAGCAATGGTTCTATGAATTTTTAAATTAAAAAAATTGAAGTGCTTAAAACGGATTTAGGCTATAATATTTTTTAGAAAGCTTTTTATATTTATAAGGCTGGCAAATCCATAAAGAAAATTAATCTAAAGTACATTTTCTGGTTGTGAAGACAGAGTTAGGTGAATTGTGTCATTCCTTATTTTGCTGTATTGCATCAAGTGCATCTCATTATGTGCTGGTAATAATACAGCTATCAACGTAAAGTACAACAGTTTTTCCTGGGATCCTTAGGTGTCAGTTTCATCTTTAAATCTTTTAAGCTGATTTTCTTCGATTTACGACATACAACAGACATTAGGTGTGAAATAGTACAACTAAATGGTCAGCCTAAAACACTGTTTATAAGACATTTTAAGTGATTAATAAAACTTAAATCTTATAAGACGAAAAAGCGAATATTTTTAGTAGCAGTTTATCTATGCTTTGTTTGAATAAGTCACAATAATATTCAAACAATACTCATGTCTGCTCACTATCTTAAACCATCCGCAATCAATGACAAACATTAATCTTTCAAATCTTAGCAAAGAACAAATAAAATCAATACATTAAATGATATAAAAACTGTCTTATTTTTTAAAGTTGGTACTGAAACAATAAAACATTTATGTTAACATAGCAATTTGTATCAAATCATCATCGTACAACATCGTAGTTGATATGACTTCGACAATGATCATACCACCAAAAGTATCATAACCAATTTCCCAAGAAATAACGCTACACTGCGGTGTATTTATTATACGTTTTCCTTCACACTTCTGTTGTAAGGAAGACCTTAACTCGAGAAGAGCTAATCTGACAAAGCTGGCTGCTGCCACTGGCAAGCGCGAGCTCATAGGCCTACAGGACGTGCTGTTTCCTTGAACTAGCTGCATGCAAGCTAGCTGAAATTAAACAACACAGCTTGTTTGGTCGCCTACATTCCTCCCAAAACAACTGCACACAGCTGTATCCAAACCTTCCACTATGCGGTTCCTTTACTTTCCAAACGAGTGTTGCTACCACTTAAGCAGTAAACATGCCCTGTCATTGCGTATACCTCTTTAATTTTACAAATTAAGCAAGAAATGAACAATAACTCTGATTCAAAAATTGTCTAATCTTGTAGAGAATGCTTTCAAACCATATTCTAGTAGAAAATTTAGCATTTAAATCGTTTAAAAAGCTTTCTCCTTGGAGGAATCTTTGTCGTTGCTACATTAATATGCGTACCCCTACACTTTTTGACTCTTTCTTCGGTTCTTATTTTGTTGCTTTAGTATCATTCCACATGTAGAAAGTCTCACATAAAGCAAGAATAGCTAAATTGAAGCATATCGCAACGCTAGCTTAAATTACGGAAAAATTGCAAAGAAATTGAGACGGTCAAGAAGTGGTCTTTAGATGTTTGATTTCAGAATCAACAGTTAATTCAAAAAGAACGCAGAGGACGAGCAAAGAAGTTGGACGAACGTGTGATGAGCGTCCCATCGGTCAAAAAGATGTTTAATTCAGCAAAGTTTTAGCAACAGAAATTAGTCGTCAACTTGATTTGGATGTTTCTTTGAGAGACCGTTCAAAGAGCAATCTACCGTAACTTGAAGATTGTTTAAGAAGGGTGGCACAGATTCCAAAAGCTGAAGTTAGAGCATAACATTCGACGATGTGAATTTGTCTGTTAGAACATACCCGAGATTTGAGCACGACAAGTCGCGGGCAGTTCTCAGAAGCTCAACTTTTTGCTTTTTAGGTAATTTTTAGTGACAAAACGAAATTTGATTTCAATGATCTTAGATGGTCTTTAATGGCTATCGACATAACTTGCACAGAAAATCATTTTATTTTAATGTCGACCATGAAGGCCTAAAAATATCATCTGAATTTATCGCTTGTCTTAGAAGAGGTATGAGCTTAGCTTTGTTTGACTGGTAAGGAAATCTTGGCGCTTGGTGCGTCAAAAATGAGGTACAGATTAAATAAGAGTTCTAGACGAGAACTTGCGACCATTTTGCGTTGATCATCAATGCATTTGGGAGCAAGATAATGTCGTAATTTACACAATTTGCAAAGCTTCTTATTGATTTGACAACAATAGCATCGTCTTTTAAGATTGACCTGTTTGCTCTCCTGATCCAACTGAGAACATAAGGCAACGACTTGTATGCATGATTTGTATCTAAAATAAGCAATTTTGAAACCCTGACGTCTCATTTTTTCAACCTCTCCAAGTTATGTGAAATCCATGTAAGGCCGAGTTTTTCAAGTTGTTAATTGTAGTGGTACTATCACTGAGTAGCACTTAACTGTTTTTATGTTGAAATTAAACTTTGTACCTTAAAACATAGGGTGTATTTATACTAATGTGGAAACGTCAAAAATTGACCCAGAAAAAATTTTTAACGCTTAAAATTTTTTACCTTTTTCACTAAATGCTGCTTGCAAGCATTCGCTACAAGAAAGGACAATCTTCAAAGTGGAGTCAGCAGTTTTTATGCTCAACCAGCAAAGTCGTTATGATTTTATAGTAATGCACGGCAATGTATCTTGCTTTACATTATTATGTAGTTGGTATTTAAATAGAGTTAATACTCCGATTCAATATCGAGACAACATTGTAGTTCCACCGTCTTATCTATCAAAGTAAATGTTCATTTATACTTTCCATACAATTAATGTCTCTTTGTTCCTATTTAAACTTACTATTTAAGCCTACAATGATAACATTGAGAATTAGTATAAATTTTGGAATCTTTGCTCTGTGATGATATACAATACTGCAGTGTCGAATCAGAATCAAGCAGTACCGGTTTTAATAATAGCTTGTGGGCTCTCTAAAATACTTCCTTTCATAGTTTCTTCCGGAAACTCTTCCCAAAATCTTCAACTGGGCTTTCTATCGTTTTTGAGACAAATTTTGCGTACAGTAATTACAGGCAGGCATGCA
>JACCHV010001987.1:0-11915 GCA_018907245.1 Eupristina koningsbergeri | reverse complement strand
GGTCTACAAAAGCGTTTTAAATGTGCAAAGACGGGCTTGTTGCAATTGTACAACATTCAATCATCAAATAGTTACCGGTGTTATTCGACTCTGCTTGCAGACTTTTGCGCGACTTCTTCTGAACTACTTCCTCTTCATCACTTTCTGATTCGAGGATGCGCTTGGACTTATGTCGGCTCATCAGATGTTCTCGTCCTGGCAACTTGGGAATTCGAAATTCCACTAAAACATGTTTTAAGAATCAAATAAAACGAGCAAAGAGAGAACGCGATGGAGCAGGCATGTGTCATCAGTCTACAACTGCGTGCATACATGCCGACTTGCTTAAGCCTGGCTTGTTGTATGCCGTGTCAGGTTTTACATTTAGAAACCGTAGAAGCAATTAGTTAAGTTATTAATCGGTTGTTCACAAAGCGAGCGGTGGCAATTCGGAGAAATGTCTCATCCGCAGCAGGCCCAAAGCGACAATCGAGGACAAAAAAGTTTAAATCACAGGAAACAAAGAAAAAAACCAGCGTGAGGAGGGAGTGCCCCATTTTTGAAAACCTTCCATTTTAGGGTTTAGCAGTTTTAAAATAGTCGGTCTCAATAAGTGAAACAAACAAAACAAATGTCAAACTTGTTCGCCCAGAAAAGTTCTAGCGTCCGCGGTGGGACAAACCAGAGCGACCCGTCATCGTGCAACGGGCACCCTCCCCCCAGCGGTCAAGTCGTCCCAACCGCCGACAAGTCGCGCTTTTCCTAATCTACGACGAGGTCAAACGAGATTACAAGTTAAAACCCGGTACACATTCAACGCGGGTACTTTCTATTCAAGTTTCATACGCACCACCTCCCTCTCACTACTAGCCCTTCCTCGCAATTTGTGGTTCACATCGTGCAAAACCGGCAAATCCGCATTGCTTTAGGTTTTTAACCTCGTTCTTTCCACTTATGCCTTCCACCAGCATCCCTTCTTAAGCCCCGCGCGTAGTCGTCGCGCATGGTCAGGCTAAGGTAAATAGTCGTCAAAGACGGAGAGATCGTTGACGGCACGCGTTGCATCCTGACATTCAATGAGCCATGGCATGCTGTGCTTGGAGCGAGCTCGTCGCTCGGCATGAGCTGGTTGACGAGGGCAAGTCGAACAAGGTGGATGGCAGACAGCTCAGTGACTGGGGACAATGCCAGATGATAAGAATGTGAAACGACCATCGCTGTCTTGACCAACCTGTGCAAGTGCCTTGAAACTAATTGAGAGCCTAGCGGAATAGTCAGAGCTACATCTGAAGAAGTCAAAAGTCTTCTGACACACAGACGGCTCTGTCACGGTCGAGATGCAAGGCTGCAGAGCTAGGCGTTCAAGCGCAGTGATCGTGTGACTGCGAGACGTGGGCTTTGACAGAAATGATGTAAGCACGGCTTCTGCACACTTAGAAAGCAATGCAAATAATGGATGCTTGGCGTCCGGCTTTGCAGTCAACATTTCAGGGAATGAATTCCTAAGAAAACTGGTGCTGTTGTCGTCGTACAATCTGACAAAGAAGAAAATAGAAAAACACTGGCAAAGTAGTAAACGCCATCAACGCTTAAAGGCAGGACTAGTTGCTATTAACGAGACACCAAAGCCATCGCAGCGACCCACCACATGATGAATCCAGAAGACGATGGCAAAAGACATTGCGACGAAAGTAGCCAGATCTGACTTGACAAAACACAAAAATAGATAAGGCAAGTTTAATTCTGAAAGCCAGATTGCTTGGAACGGATGATATAAGAATAAAATAAAAAAAAGATTTCTTTATGTAGAACTCCTTCATAAGTTTCGCGAAAGTTGAACCTTCCTTCCTTGTTCCCACACAAGCTCGCCTTGCAGACCGGCTAAAGAAACAAAAGTTTCGTCAGTCAACAGCTGACACTCCAAAACTCACCAGGCAGTCAGCACGCAACGCACAAGACAATGAGAACTCGACAAGAACAAACGACCAAATTAGAATCAGATAATTGTTTTCAAACTCGAGTTTATTCGATGCTGTGTTTCCGGCGAACACAAGAAACCAAAGAATGGACAGACAGATGGAAGTATTAGTTTAACACAAAGTGAACAAATACAGTTTTGTTTAAAATAACACTCTCGCGTCAATGGCTTCAGCTTACAACTTACTCGTTTCAAACAGTAGTGTCTTTCCACTCGAGAGCCACAGAAAGCCTGCGTTTCAACAGTCCAATTGTCAAATTCTACAAACAAGGAACTTGTAGAGCTCGTTTCATTTGTTAATAAGAAGTTTAAGTCAACAGTTCGTGGCCTTTCTGATTACATTCTGCAATTCCACTGGTTCCATCCATATTCAAGATCTCAATGTTGCGTTTTTGAGTGATTTAGATCATGATGAGGCTCTATCGATCCAGACATGGTTCGTTGCACACGCAACAGTGCATGTGATCAAAGAAGCACAGGCTCCTCAAGTGGTCTTTGGTTGTAGCAAGAAACTAATAAGTCAATACGATGCGAGCGAATATGCCAAACGTTTTTCACCTTCTCGGCAGAAAACTAAATCACGAAACACCATTGTTAAGATGTTAGAAAAGCCTCGCTGATTAAGCAAATTGAATAAGCGCGACACAGAAACAGTTTGCTTCATTTTGCGAATTAAAATATTCTACATATTCGACCTGACAAGGCCAGAAGGATCAGACAAAACGCTCGGCTATTTGTCAAGAGTTAAGGTATAAAACATCTTCTCTTACAGAGATCCAAATCGATGACATCTTTCCGAGAGCTACACGATACTTGATTCCAAGTTTCTGTCTGCTACAATTGATACGAGTGGAATAGATTGTGTTATTATTGATTTTTTTGCGATATTCTTCGTCTGCGTTGCCTCAATTCAAAAACATCTGCAACTGTAGAACGATCGGGCGGTGATGCACCTCCACGTAATATTTTAAAATCCTAGTTTGTTGAAGTCACTGCCACCAAACACTACCATAATAAAAACTCCTCCACACAGCACCAAAGAAGACTTAGTTACATAAAGCAAGGCTTTTTATTGATTTTAAAAGTTTTCTTATTGATTTTTGTTGCTTTGAACCGTATCCGCCTCCTTGTTTTCTTTTTTTAATCTTACTTGTGCATTCAGAAACTTAAGTTCGAAGAGGGATAAGCTGAAGGCTGCCAAGGTTGGCTACGGTTTAATATGACAGGCGGCCCTACTTATCCGATAGTTTTCGATAGGAGGACGTGCTAATTCTATGAAGAAGCTGCTTTTGAACTAGCTGGAACAAAACAGCACAGCTCGCTTTATCGTGATCATTTACCCAAAACAACTACACACAGCTGACTTCAAACCGCCCTAAGCAGCTTGCTCTTTCTTGAGTGAACCCTCTTCTTATGGTCTTTCTATATCAAACATTTTCTTTATTTCACATTCTACAGTTAATGCTAGTTGAACAGGAAAAACATCGAGCTTTAGAGTGATCCACAATGGTCACGAGTCGTACAAAGGGAATACGACTAATAGGCAAAGATGTATATCAGATGGTAGTCGACTGAGGTATCAATTAGGAATAGCGTGGACGAGTATAACAATATTTTGTATCTATATATCTATATATATATACATATTATTGGCCAGGGTGTAGCACACTTCCGTCTAGATTATAGATAAACTGTGCTTGCCAAGCAATGGTTGAGAAGAAATATATCTGCCGATCACAAGCTAATCAACTGGAAACAGTTTCCAAAGCCCAGCAAGCTCTTCACTTGTGCACGTTTCGTGTTGGGACATGTTCTTGTTTGAACCACGACAATGTTTGTGTCATCTTTTTCTATTTAAACACTTTTTACAAGTGTTTTTATTGCTTGTGTGCTGGGAACCCTAAAATACGGTGACTTTCGAGTGGAAAGCCACCACTATGCAAGGCGGTCAACTTCGATTTTTTGCGGACAGTTTCTCCGTTGTGCTATTATTGCGATTATTATTATTTGAGACCAGGTAATCGAACGTGTTGCATTAAATTATTATTATAGTCATGCGCGCTTTCATCCATCTTATAGCAAGGACACAACATTGTATAATACTATTATTATAGCAAAAGATGGGATTTTTATATATATGTTTGCTGCTGTGTTGTGAATAATTATCGTCTGAAATTCAAATTCAGTGATTACTTGAAAAGGACTGGGTAATAACGTTGTACATTTGTGGCATCTATTAAGCCATTGGCTTTATTCTGCTTGATGTTTTTCTCAGACAATAAGAATCAAGTTTACTATACTGACGGTAGATTATATTCATAATAGCTTCCTCTCGTCAACAATTAATGAGTTCTTAAAAAGCAGTTAACTCAAACAGTAAATTTTATACACACACTTCTATTTTTACCAGATTAGTTTTGTTTTTTTTAAATCAGAATGTACTCAAACGATATCTATAATACATATTTTGTTGCGTTACTTATCACACCCTTTTGATTTTGTAATTTCAACGAAAGGTTCATGATGACTTTAATTTGAAAACTATCCTATCTTGTAATAAATGTTTGCAAAAAACCACAATTATTTTACCAAAATTTCACATGTAACATAGAGCTCACACTGAGTTCAGCTGCTTAGCTCATTTATCTCAATGATACATCACCAAGCACTACTTTCAAATCTTACTCTAATATCGGCGACTCGAAGCCTGAGGAGGAACCACCCAAAGGCTGCCAGCCAAGGTTGGCTATTATGTCACTGACGACCGCCACCTAGTAGGTTGACAGAGGACGGGATGTGTTGTCTTCTTGAACCAGCTGAAACAGCACAGCCCGGTTGATCGCACACATTCACTTGAGACAACTGCACGCAGCCTGGACTTACCCTACGGCGCATCTCTCCTTTTCAAGCGAACGCTTCTGCCACTTAACTAACACGCCCCTGCTTGACTATAATATTGTTTTAAAGCACTCTCTACAAGATAGGATAGTTTTGGGATTAGAGTTGCTGCCAATTTTATACTCAATTTGCCCAGTTTGGCTGTGTATAATAATTTAACAAGAAGTGCGTTATTAAAGTTTTTATTAATTGTCTAATTTTAGCTGGCTTGAATGCAGCTGGTCTACAGAAGCATGCGTTTTTCTGTAGACACTCCAAAGATTGACCGGCGGTCGTCAGGGACAACAGTTAAGTTTGTGCCTATCTTTTAGGTTGTCTTTTCTTCAAATCAGCTTCTGATGCAAAAACATGAGCATTTTAAATTCCAAAACAAGCGTTTAAACTATTGATGATTTTAAATTTTATCTATCCTAGTTGATTTAAGAAAAAATTGGGAATTGCAAACAGTAAGATGAATACATCGATTTGTGCAACAGATCACTTTTCAAAAATACCCCATTAACTTTTAACTTAAACTCAGATATTCCGCTTTAGATAAAAGAAAATGGGACAAACTCTGGGAGGCCTACATTGCCTGATGATTAGAGAACTAATTTTTAAAAATTCTTTGTACTCGCCCTGTGTCACAGTTAGTTTTCCTAATTCCGGTCGTCTGCAGATGGAGTCAACGAACCCCTCTGTTTGCTCATGGTAGGCCTAAAAGCAGTTTGGAGCCGCGCGTTTAGTGAGACTTACACCCAACTAAGCTTGTTCACTCGTAGGAGTATTCTAAATTGAAGATAGTTGCATTTCGTCAAGAGCAACCCCTCCCAGTGGGATTCAAATTAACAGAGAAAGTTGGCTTCGGAGATGTGTGACGGCCAACAGGTGGCGAAGCAATCTCAAAGAGGGAAGGGACGATCAGTGGAGCTTACACCCAGCGATACGAATCCAAAGAACCTTAGCTGCGCTGCTAGCCTGCCACACTCAAGTAGCCCAAAAGAAATGGGAGATGCTGGCTGCTAGCTGCGTAAAGGAGCGACTCTTATAGCAGCAAAACCACGCAGGTACTGGGGGTACAAAGCTGGAAACTTGGGGGCCAATCTCTTCATTAATTTGTTTGTCTATCACCCCTCGTTTGTGCAATAGGCTAGGAATAAATTCGATAGAAAACATTTAAACTTATTTCGTTTCCATAGTCTACGGTCGAAAGACCAATAGGTTTACAAAGTGAACGAGCTCAAAGCTGCAATCTGCGATACGCGTTCGATTTCAAACTGCCCTCTAAAACCTAGCTTTTAAAAATTATCTTGAGTTAATGCTGCATGGTAGTTTCTGGGTCACAGAACGCAGCTGTTGCGGAGCTTCTGAGCAACTTGCCCAAACACTTTCGCATAATAAGCGCACCACTTTCTCTCACCACGAATACTTCTCTCGTTCTATGTAGAGATTTTTTAAATGTCTAATCCAAGCAAACCGAGTAAAATTTAAATTGTTTAAGCCGAATTGAATATTGAGCTGACGTATCCTGCTCGATCACATTGGCGTCTCGTCTTACTCATGCTGGACGCTTTGGGAGCATGACTGAGAGAAGCAAAGGTTGTAAGTCGATATTGAGGAAAACAGTAGAGACGATGAGCTTAAAGAATGCCAGCTAAAACTTTGTATGAGCTAAACAGGACTAGGCGGAATGCCTGACTAGGTGGTAACGTCCTTGCTTGGAAAGGAGGAGACAGTGTAATGGGATTTAAACTTCTTGACTGTACGTGCACGATAAAGTAAACGATGCTATTCAACAACGGCTGATTTTAATGCAGCTACTTCATTGAAACCGCACGCTCTCTTGCTGACCTCCAGGGTGACGTTTGTCAATGACAGTAGCCAACAGAGGACAGCCTTCGAGTTGTTTTCCCTCGGGTAAAATTGTTGATACAGAAGATAGAAAATAGAGTTACGACTGCCAGGAAATCCTCTCTGTCTGTACATTAATTAGGGTAGCACAAATCCACAGCTACTGCACTCAGGCGCAGCTTTTCTTGAAGGCATTTCGATCCACTCAATCGTTGTGCCGACGGCCAGACAAATCTCGACTGATCGATTTGACTGGTTTCTTTTAATATATGAAGCTTTCGACGAAACACATCTGAAAATGCAGCTGCTGGTCTTTCTTTCTAAGGCTCCAAACCATTCTTAGGCAACGTACGTAATTTGGGCGGAATTGTTAATTACTGGATTTGCCTTTAAATTAGTGTTCATTTGTGCAATGCCGCCGAATTAATTAATCCGCGCATGTCCAGCGACGTTTGAGTTTTGCCGTACGTACCTGTTGGACGAGCTGAGAACCTGGTCGGATATAAAACTTTGAGTGTCGTGCCAGTGGTGTTCAGACGTTTAAAGAGGAAAAAAAAGAAGTTACGACGGGCGGGAGAAGTTATGATGGGCTACAAAAATATTGCCCAGGCGAAGAATTATCGTGAGCGTCGTCGGGTCAGTTGTGTAAACAACGTGAGTTTTGTCTGTCTCAGCCAGCCTTTTAATTGTTTCTCCTTCAACATTAAGGCCTTTCAACTGCTGCGATCCAAGATTCCCGAGTTCAGAGACAGACGAAAGCGGATTTCCAAGTTGAAGATCCTGCGAGCCGCCATCAACTACATACGGTTTCTTCAACAAGTACTTGGTCACTCTTTGTCCGATAACGAGATTTCCATGTTTTTTGGATTGAATTGACTGCGTTAGCTGACTTTCAGCATTCAGAACTTTGAATTGGCGTTTAAATAAATTCTAAACACTTCGTGGTTAGGGTTTATTTTCAACTACAGGCTTGTCGGTCAGAGAGGACAGCATTAAGGGCTGACGACATCAAACGGTTTACATTTTGGTGGTCCAATTTTTCAGATCCAACCATAAAAGTGGTAGTTTGACGAGTGGGGCATGCTTAGTAAAGTGGTAATGGCGTTCGCTTGGAAAAAAGGACCGTGTAGTGGTGGAGTTTGGGCCTAGCTGTATGCAGTTGGCCCCGGTGCAAGTGCGTTGCCAAGCAAGTGATACTGTTTCGGTACAGTTCGGTTGAGTGCAGCTGTTTTATTGGAACCGCACGTTCTCTTTTCGACCTACGAGGTGGCACTCGTCAGTGACAATTGCCAACAAAAGACAGCTTTTGGTTGTCTCTCTTTGAGCCAGGTTGACGATGCAGGAATAAAGAAAGAAATTAAACGAACAACTTTGGTGAGAACATTGTTTAAACTTGTTTGCTTCTGCTTAGATTTGACTTGACTCGTAGAGCTGTTGCTTTTGGAATAGATTTGAGCCAATTTTGCGACTGCAGGTTTTTGCCAAAAATAGTTTAGACAAATTTTTTGAACAAACCTCATTTGAAGTTTTCCACAGGTCCATGCGATAAATCCCAATTATGCTTTGTATTCTTTATTCCTGGTCCTTAGTCGTGCTATTGATTTCAGCTTAGAATAGAAGTGACAATTCTTGTCAATTTAGCTTTCAAGTTATTGATTTTTTTAAATTTTCACTCGGTTTAGTGTATTTTTGCTATTTCTTAGGTTTCTCTTTAATATGGTTATTTTGAATGAACTTTTTTTTAACCTAATTGACGACAAGAATTTATTCTACATTTGGCTACCTTGTGTTTCTTTCGATTCCAAATTCTAACAAATAGTAGCGTAGACTTTAAGTTCTCGCTCGAGACAAAAAACGATTGCAAAATTTTGCAGAATAAACCCTGTCGAACGTTATTTTTTGGTTTATGCTAAGCCGAGTGAGATCACTTTTAAGCTACTCGGTTAGTCAGTTTTGTTAGACAATAAGTTTTGATCAGTTGAACTTTAGTTTACTATTGCAAGGTTAAAACCAAGAGGTTAAACACCAGACAAAAAATGCTGATCCGACAAAATTCAATGTCAAAGAGAAAATTTTTAACTGTTTTGGCATGGTTTTAATGCGATTCAGATGAGCACTTTTGCCACTATAAATGTTGTATCAACACAAAAAAAGTGTCTTTTTTCCACGCTTTATGCAGAATTATCGTTAAAAATTAAATTTAGTATTAAAAATTATTATAATTTTTTCTAGAACTCTTTAAATTCAAAAACGACTTGATCTTGTTCACTTTGATAAGAACAAACTTGAATTTATTGAGAAAAAACAAATCCAAATTTTTAAAATGTTGGGTTTGCAAATGTGCAAGCAAGCGCGGACTCATGCCGGGAAAGCCTTCGCAAAAAGCTGTGACAGCGCAAGCAGCTGCTATGTGATTTTTTTCGTGATTGTTTTTTTTTTGTTTATTCGTTCTAATTGTACTTAAAGGATCTTATTTATTGACCACTTTAGTTCGACTCCAAGATCCAACATAAAATACAGCTAATGCCAGCTTAAATTAATTCGCATTCATTCTTAAAATAAGATTAAAACGAACTTACATAGGCTTTCTGCCATGTTGAGTAGTCTCCCCAGGCTGATTGTAACGTAGTGATGACTAGCAGAATTTTAGTTGTTTCTTTCTAAAATCACAATAGAATGCTATAGCATGATCGGATGGCTCTTTTAGTCTCGTGTCTGTTGAAAAAATCTTAAAAGATCAGATGTATTAGGACAGCTTTCGCGATTTTCATAACATTTTTGTGTTATAATTGTTTCTCTACCATTTGATCAAAAAGGTACTTAAGCTCAAGGAGGAATAACTCGAAGGTTGCTAGAGTTGGCTACCGCCACTGACAGGCGCCACCCCATAGGTAGGTAGGGAGGACGCGCTGTTTTGTCAAACTAGTCACATGCAAGTTAGCCGAAACGAAGCAACACATTTCGGCCTGGTCGCGCACATTCACCCAACACATTTGCACAAAATTGTATTTAAACCTTACTATGCCGTTCTCTCCTCGTTCAAGTAAGTGCAGCCACCACCTGACTAAAAGCACTTTGCTTTTAAATCAAATCGCTTTCAAAGTTTGCAAGTAGAACTTTATGCTTTGCTCTGCGACTCGTCAAAGAATCCATAATCCACTTGAAGCTGTGAACTATCGAGGCTAAAAACAAGAGGATTTACGGCAATCTTTCAGTTATTTAATGCAATCATCAGCGCCCAGTCTTTGAATCCACTGATAGATGTAGGCGTTTGTTGGCAATATCGCTGAGCTTCCACTCTTAGCGCTGGGTTCAATACTACAAACCATTCCATTTATTGAAGAAATTGTAAATTCTAGCTTTGAACTGTTTGTTCTAATCGACATCTAAAGCTGAAAAAGATAGGTTTAAAGAGTTGCAAAAGTTTATTTAAACAAATGATTCTTGTTCTTCCTAAGTCATGGCCATGTCTGATCAAAGCGGACTAAACGATTGCTTTATTGTGTATTGTTGAAACGATAACTAAATCTTGTTCAAGTAAGCAATAGTTTGTTGAAGCTCTCAAATCTTGCTTTCCGCAACTGATCAACAGATATGTATGGACATTGTTATTCAAGCACGTTATGCTCAATTTTCCCAAGGAGCGAGTATCGCAAGCTCATCCTCAAATTCGTAACAACTTTCAAATTTCGATTGTTTTTGCGGCAGCAAAACAAAAGCGGCATTTGTAATTTTTACAACGTATCCATCTAACCAGTGCGGCTCCTCCTCTAATGATGACCGCAATTTTTCAAACAGTTTGTATACTTCAAACAAAATCTTTAAAACTACCTAAAGTAAATCCGGACACTAATAATTGCATTTAATGTACTTGTTTTGCTTACTTTTCAACAACTGACTTTCGACTAGAAGCGGCAATAAATACAACGTAATCTTGCCAGTCGCAAAAACTATTTGCGTGCCCGCTTTTGAAAAACAAATTGATTATAGTCGCGAGTACAACGTGCGGTGGTATTTACAAGCTTTTGCTAGCAGTAGTCTGCGAGTTTCTTGTAGCGTGTGGTTGTTGTTGTACGGGGTTGTTTCAAAAGTTTGAAACGATTCATCAGACTTTTCTAGTTATTGCTACACACTGGTTTAGCACTATCACTACTGATAGGTCTTTAAAAAAGCATCTCTCTTCTATCTTTGATTGAAACTGTCGCTGTTTGAGAAAGCTTCTGTCTAGTCTCAATCGTTTCATCGCCGCATCCCACACGAATTCAATCAATTTTCTTCTTTGTATAGAAGTCGGTCTTTTCTAAATGCTCTTTATTTTTCCCAAACACTCGAAGAATATTCGCAACAGCACTGGCATTCAAACAATACGACTTCGAAGGATGTGACAGTAGTTTCTAAGCTCGCAAAACTTGACTCTTGTTCCATCGGTGGCCGGGTGAGTTTTGCTTTGTTATTCATTTTAGTCGACGATAGCAAGCCCTACACCTTATCTTTATCCTTATTGCTTTTCGGTCTAAATCTTCGTGGAGCGCACGATCTAAATTATAAATGCAAATTTTGGTGTCTCTGCTCTAAACATATGAAACGCGATTTGCCATCCAAGTCATTTTAAACGACTGCTATAAAGGGTGAAATTTGTGAGAAACCGCGGGAAATCAACTTGTTCATGCTTATTATAGGAGTTATCGATGTTTTAACGTAGGATCAAAGAATACGCTTTAATTTAGACTTAATTTCTGTAAGAAGTTCAGCAACTTTTGCACAAATCTGGAATTGAACCTACTAAAACTATTAATCAAGTAATTAATGGCTAAAAACGCAAGCCTACCGCTTATCACTCCTATCTACTCGATGCTCCTTCCACTAAATGGGAATTGTGAGGACCGTACACTTGACCAAATGAAAGCTTGCCGCCTGTTAGGGATGTTAGGCAAGCGCAGAACGAAGCTCGACTGTTTTGTTTGCTTACCTCCTTGTCTTGTGTGCTCACTTAGTCGCCATGAGTTGTACGCAGTTGAAGCTGACTAAAACAGGGCTAGATTCTATTCGGTTACGGCGAAGGGCGACTCTATTAGGGGGAAAACACAGCACCTTCCTCTAAGGTCCGGCCTTTCAGGAAAGAAGGCCGACGGTTAGTCAGCTCGTCAAAGTTAGTTAATTTAAATACCGCCGGCTAGTTTTAATTTAACCTTTAGCTGTTGTAGATTTTAAAGGAACCCATAAAACAAGT
>JACCHV010001957.1:0-14252 GCA_018907245.1 Eupristina koningsbergeri | reverse complement strand
ATTGATGTGATCGACTAAGGCCTCATTTTTAAGTTGTCGAATGTCTGTCGGTGCATCTTCAAAGCGTAGCGAACATGCAATAACTGCCAATGAAACAAGAAAGGCTACAGTACGAAGCATTGTGACGCTTTAAGAAATGATTGAGCTATGTCATTACCTTCAGACATATTTATAGGCAAAATCTGTTCTTATGTGAAAACATCACACACGGGCGGAGTCTACTAAGTTTGTGCAGACTTTTGATTAAACAGCAATCTCAAATAAATAGCAATATTCTCTACGCATATCCTTGAAATAGACGCTTGCAACAATTTATTATTTTTTATGGTGTTGATTTTGTCATCTGTCATCTGAATCAATAGAACGTTAAACAGCTAACACTAATGTTTGATAATTATGAACGGCAATCATAGAGCTGATTGCATTTGTTTTTTTTAAATGTATCAACAAATAACGTGCTAATTTTTTAGTGATCTTATGGCTTTATGCTGTTACTGATGTTTTGACAGCACACAATGAATTTCTCAAGACTTTGTTAAGTTCCGTATCAAGGCTTTCATCAGACGTAAACTTGTGACAGTTAAAAAACTAAGATTCTTTTGCTAATATAATTAATGTAATAATCAAAGTCTAAGGTAATTTATAAATTTTGTAGTATACGATGTAATGTTAGTTGTAAAGTCTTACAAAAAATAGTTGAATCTGATCTGGAAACTATACTATTGTGTGACAGAATGTCTAGCGACAGTACTTTAATAAGAAGATCATAATATTTTCTGCTTCAGTCGTTGCTTGATGTTGCCACATTAGTATAATGTCCCCACACACATTCTCAATGTACAGAATTATCTTCAGTGCGATAGCATTGCTATTGTCAGCAATAGGTCAAACGATTCAGCATCGTCTTAACCCATTTGGACAGAACTCAAACGATGACAAAACGTCCTGAAGCTCTTGAAATTGTCTGTCTACATTTGTAAACTGTTTGAGATCGCTTGTTTTAGATGTAGCGATATGTACAAGCTGTTCCTATACTTTTTGCATGTAGTCGAGGTTAAAAGAGCAAGCGTTTTAGTTCAAAAAAGCAGTAATGTTGTCGCTTGAACAATGTTTGGATTGTGACGACTTCTTTGTGAATGACATTATGTATAAAAAAACCTTTAAATTAACTTTAGGAGTGATTCTTGCTGTGCTGACTTTGTTGAGCCAGACGTTTACCGGTTAGAGCATGCTCATCACGTCTACTCAATTTTTTGAAATTGTTTGTTTTTTGGTTACAATGGCTACGTTTTTTCAACAACACATAAAATTTTCTTCTTCGATCGACTTTTGACGTTGACCTATTAGTATAAATACAACGCACGTTTTGACCCTTTTTCTTGTATTTCCATTTACCTTTCTGTCATTTCAGTATTGCGCTAGGTGGAAGAGGTTTCATACAGCAGAAGAAGAGTTCAATCAAAGTTACTGCAATGTTGGCTTAGGTTACAAAGAGATTGAAGCGGTCAAAAAGCGGTGTTAAATCATTTGCTCTCGGCAATTATAGCCAGGAAAAGCGCAGAGAGTGACTGAAGAAGTTGGGCGAAGATGATAAATGTGCTGTCATGTGAACGATCTGTGCCAAAAAAGCGGCTTGAGACAGCTGAACAACCTAAGAGTCGATCTCGCAAGCATAGCAACGTCTCATCGCTGCAACCCTTCTGGATCATGTCGAGCCAGCGCTGAGCCGACTTTTTGGGTTAATTTACCACAACGGCAATGATACTAGCTATGAAGCAATTTTAAAAGTTCTCTGCAACACTGAAAAGAAAGGTTAAACGTATAGGCGTGTGTTGTATTTATACTAACATGTCAACGTCAAAAATTGGTTTAAAGCAAAATGTTTTTTAGAAGTTTAAAATTTTTTGTTGGTTTGATTGGAATATCGTCTCGAAGCATCTTCTGAAACATAGGATGGCTTTCAAATGAGAATTATTACGAAGCTGATACTGAATTTTAAAAGTATGGGACATGTTTGTTGAGGCAATACGGTGTAGGAGCGGCTCGCTATCAGCCTCAGGCAACAGACCTAATTAGATAAGCTGTGGTAGATGAATTAAAGTGGCACTGGGTAGTTTGCTTTTATAGGAAAATGCTGCTACCATTTTCTTACCATAATTGTTGGAACAGCTGTGCACAACTGGGTGTGCAAGCCGAGTAGCCGGGTTAGGCGCTTTAGAGCGCGCTAGTTTACAGTGTATGTTGTTGTTATTTAAAGAAGGAAGCAAGTTGCAAGTACATGTTGAAATTGAAAACCTTGATTTGCATTGTGTTTAAGAAAGTATATTTAAACAATGGACTGCTTTGGATGATTAAGGAAGATTTTTTAGGATTTAAAAGTAAGCATAAGCAAAGCGACTTTGGACTTTAGGTCCATAAAAAGCTAGATTCTGAAACAAAAGTCGATGTTTAGGGACAGAACTGGGCAGGTGATGTGTACGAACGGTCAGAACATGTTCGATCTCAGTCGCCCAGCTATAGATACTACTACAACAACAACGACAATGTTGGAATTCCGTCTGGTGCGGCACCTCAATTTACAACCGACACACCAGCTGGGCTAGTTCAGGTTCGCTACAACAGCTTGCCACGAGCACGGCGCGATGATAGTCATCACAAGTAAGTGAAAACGCAAAGTGGAGCATGTTTGTTGTTTAGTCCGGTTGAATCTGGAGCGTCGGAGAAAGGCTATTTGTTTGGCGGCATGGACTTTAACGATCATTCTCAAGATCATTTGTTGTACAGCGTTCATGACGACTACAACGACTGGTACGAGCGAAGATCACGTCGAGATCAGGAATCAGCCAGAAAGCCGGGTCACAATTTTGGTGTTGAGTACAACGAGTCGCCGACTCGTAATTTCACGTACGACGAAAACTATCGTGGCTACTCAGCTAACCATCCAGTAAAGCACTGGCACTATGCTGCAGATCCGTGCCTTCCGGTGAACTCGTATGTGAGCGATGCAGTCGAGTGCGTGGATCCTGTTCGACTAGTCGGTGATACAATCTCCAACCAAAAAGTTCAAATAGAACGCTTTTTGACCGAAGAAGAAAAGAACAACCCTGGGACGGCGTTTGCTGAGCCTACGGGCTTCAAACCTGACCATCGAACTGTTAAGCCAGAGCCCAAGGAATGTGAGACAATTTGCTACTCTTTGTCGGCCAAAAAGCATCTTGCTCGCACGAACGACTGCCATACGTCAGCTCGGTCTCAAAGTGCCGGCCCACGTTCCAATTGTGCACCGCAGCAAAACAGCTTCCAATACAACAGCCACAACAACACACCCTACAATAGCCAAAACGGTGCGCACTACAGCAGCCAAGACATTGCCCAATACAGAAGCAACAACGCCCAACTCAACACTAATAGTCAGGTACCTGTGAACGCACAACAGTTGCGCCAAGGCAAGAAAGAGGTTACGCTGTTGACTTTGCTCGACGACTCGGCCATTCAAAGACAGCCAAATGTCATCAAATCTCCAGAGTGGGCCGAACATGCGCACAAGCTTCGCAACAATGTGCGCAGTGACCGGCCGGCTTTTTGGAACAAGAACACCGCACAAGGCCAGAGCCAACAGCAGTAGGTCAACTTGTGTGAGCTCTGAATTGCAGCGCTTTTTAGGTTTTATCAGCCTCAACAGCAACAGTCGCAGCTCGGCAAGCAGCCATCGAATGTCAACAACCAGACAGAGCAGAGCAAGCAGACGCAGAACTTGCCTCAACAGACTCGTCAAACTTCTCAATCACAAACTTATCAGCAGAACTTTGGCCAGCGACAGCCCCATCAGAATACCCAGCCTCAGCAGCCGCATCCAAGCATCCAGCTTCAACAGCAAGCAGTCAATCAGTCTAGTCAACAGACTCAACGCATCTACAACTACACTCAAAGTAAAGCTGTTCCGTCGCAGAGTCCGTCTGGTCATGTCTACGAACAGAGCACTTACGTACGACATGTGAGTCAGCCTGGCGATCAGTCGCAAGCACCACAACAACGATTGCAGCAACAACAGTCTCGTATTGAAAACAAGCCGGCTTTGTTTTCATCCAATCAACAGCAGCCGAGAGTGGAGCAATTCAGTCGCTATTCTCAGGAACAAGAACCTGGTGATTTTCAGCGGCCTGGCTTCAACCAACAAAAGCAACAGCAGCAACTAAAGATTCCACCTCAGCAAGTCAAAAACTCGCCACCCGTAGTTCCGCCTAAGCCTCAGCTCAACGTGCAGCATCAAGTTAAGTTTGATGAGCAGCAGAACGTTGTTCGATCACCAGCAAACAACAAGCAGAACGGTAGTCACTATTACTACAAGGTAATTTTGATCCAAAAAGTTGATGCAATCATTCACAGGAGACTATACAAGAGAACAACCAAGAGCCACAGGTGGTGGAGTACTCAAACGGCAAGCCTGGCAACTTTAATCGCTTCGTTAACATGAACGAAGGCCTTGCGCCGGCTAAATTTTCAAACACATTCATCGAATCGCACCGTGGTTATCCGCAGCCGAACGGACAGAATGTCGAGTATAGTTACCAGTTAACCACCTCGACTGAGCCAGACTATGACGGTGAGTTGTTGAAAAAGCAGCAGTTTCGTATTGTGCACAATGGGCTGCAGCCAGACAGCACCTCGAGGTGTTTTTGTTGGCCTAGGCATTGAATGATCTGTACGGTTTCAGAAGCGTGACAACCAAGTACTACGAAAAGAAAACGGTAACGGATAACAACGTCTCTGCTTTTTAGCCAATCTGTAAGGTGCTTGCTTGAGTAGAAGAATGTGCTAGTTGCTTTTGACCTTTGACTTCGCAGCTTAAACTGATAAACAGTTTTGAAATCGAGCCCTTTGATGTTCGTATTTATTGTTGAACCGTTAGTGCGCATCTTCAGCAAGTTTATATTCATAATGCACGCAACTTCAATACAAACGCAATACCCGCACTGAGTGCCGCTGAGGCCGGCAACGTTACAATCCATGTTAGGAAAATGTTTCCAATGACTTTCCACCGTACCGACTGCAGGTCTTGAAGTGCTCCGACAGCTATCACACTTCCGATCTTGCAATGTGTGGACGAAATCGGAAGTCCCATTTTACTCGCGACCAGTACGATCAGTGCGGTTCCAAACTCAATCGAAAAGCCTCTAAATGAAGTGAGTCTTGAAAGTTTGTGCATCAGAAAGCCTACTTTGGTGGCGTGATTTTGGTGATGTTCTGGCCGACAGTGTAGATTACTCGGTGGCCCAGCACCCACAGTCCTAGGCACATGCCTACGGCGCCAAAGATTAACAAAAATATTGGTGTCTCTCCTTCTTGACTCACATTTTGAGTCTGATAGATCACGTACAACGAGACAAGAGGTGCGATTGCGTTGGAAACATCGTTGCCGCCATGAGCAAAGCCAGCAAAGCAGGCGGTGAAAGCTTGCAAGAAGTTGAACAGCTTGGATGCCTGAGCATCTTCGGGCTTGCTTGACCGAATAAAGTTGAGCCACGCGGAGCGCGCTACAACTCAATCAATAACCCGGCTTGTTTCAGGCTTACATTGTTTGGGCTCTGTCGAGACGGGCTCAGCTTGCAATAACTGCTTGTCAGTTGCGCACTCAAGAGCACTCACCTGCAGATCTTCTTTGAACTCCTCTAGAATGCGTCTACTTGAACGAAAAAGTCAAACTTTGTACCTTTGATGGAACGCTTGAGACGTTTTACCAAGATCATCTGTACAAACAAAGCCGTGAGCAGAGCGCCTATCGAAGCTACCACTACTACAGTCAAAAGTGACCACTTGTTGAATCCAAAATCTAAAAAGCAACTGAACCTGACCGGTACTCTGGGCTTACGTTCGCATCCATTATAAGTTACAGCAAATATGGTGAAAAAGATGCAGATAAAGTAGAGAAGAGGCAAGATACGCAGACCGGCGGTTAGTGGCTTCTTCTACAAAAGTGCTAGTTAAGACACCAAACTTAAACAATCACTGTTCTGAGAACGACATGATCAAGAAACAAGTAAGTAGCCGAGGCAGCCAGTCCTGCAAGCAAGGGCGACACAAGCCACGAGAGAACTAAATTGCGCAACTTCCAATCATACTGTTCAAAGTCACCCACCAATATTTGTGATTATGTTCCACTGGATGCCAACAAATCCACGCAATACCAGCGAGTAGCCGACAGTGGCACCAACAATACTGTGACTTGTCGAAACAGGCGCATTAAAATAGGTTGCAATCAGAACCCAGATGGCACAACCGCCCAGAACGGCTATCTGTCCTAGCATCAACTCCTTTTCCGAGTCTTCATACAACTTCAAGTCGATGGCTCCTTTGCGCATTGTATCAACCACAATTGAGCCTGCAACCCACATCATTCCCTGACTAAACCAGCTAAAAACCCACCAAGCAGAAGTGAGCCCAATGTCTCGAAAATTGAAGCCAACAAATAAGCCTGATACAAGGTAAGCACTCCACTTCCAACAGATGTGCCGAACGAGTTAGCTGTGTCATTGGCTCCAATCGCGAAAGCCAGAAGAAATGCAATTATAAAACCAATGATTAAGGCCCACAGCAGCTCTTGTTGAAACAAATTTAGTGCGGTGTTCATATTTTCGTTGACGACAACTACTTCAAAAATCACAGATAAGTTAAGTTGTAATCACGGGTCGTTGTTTTAGGATGAAAAAGCACAGTTTGAGACGCACGTTTTGAGTATTATCAGTTTTTGAAGGTTAGAAAGCAGATTGACTCGTTTATTGTACGGTTGATGAAAGAAATCAAATAAAAATTTCTTTATTTTTAAACTTGCATAAGCGCATTTAAACACCCCTAAGCGCTAAGACGCATGGATGCTCAAGATAACCCAAACTTTTCTTGATCGAACTGATTATAATACGCTCTGTTGGGTGAGCATCCAAAGAGTGTGGTAGATTATAAGAAAAAAAAAATTTTTTTTGATTGAAATTCGATGTGCTATGTCTAAGCGGCAACGATTAAATGTTGTTTACAGGTTTTTCGTGCTACAATAGACGCATAAAAGCAAAACAACAGAAGCCTATCTATATAGCACAACGCATCGAAACGAACCGACAATAAAATGCTGATGTTGTCTAAGTCTGTGATGCTCCTTAGTTCCCGATAAAATAGTTGGAAAGACGCTTTTTGATAAAAGAAAAAAACCAGATCAAACTTTGGACCTTTATGCTGTCGCTGCAAAAAATTCAAAGACTTTTAAGACCTTCCATCAGTGATTGGCTTAATATTGACTCAACCTTTTTAAATCTTATCAACGAAATCGAAAGCACTTGGAAACATGCGGAGTTATTTAGTTTATTTCAATTTTCAAGAAATCTATTTATTTTTAAGTGATCGTTGAACATCGGCCAAAACGCTGTAGATCGACTCTTCAAAATTGCATTCGTTGCTGCCTCGAACTATACGGAAGTAGCCGTCCTCGCTAAACATCATAGTATTCTCTTTTGTTTTAAAACACCACCAAATGCAAAAGTCGATGTGTGCAAAGCATCATCGGCTCTTACCGTAGTTGTGACATGAATCGCAAAAATACTTACCCCCAATTGACATTCCATGAGTTTGCCACCTACAATTATGATAAGCATTAGTAACATTATTGAAAACAGTTCACACGTTTAGCCTGCCAATGAGCACTATTTTTTCAATCAACTAATAAGTCTTTAATTCCCAGACGCATCTGAGTCCAAACAGCGAAAGGAAATCCCAATTAATGTTTTACCCGTCCCGCCTAACCCTTGTGAAGTCAACACAGTTTCAACCCATATCGATTATATGCGCCCTCGCTTTTATATGCCTATGCCAACTGCTTTTATCTCACTTGACCACGTTGGTGACAGTTCTAACACTTCACTCGAATACTTAACTGGCCGATCAACTTTTGGCATGTGGTCTACTCAAACTTTCTAGTTCTTTTGCATCACGCCATGCACTCTGTTAAATGTCGGCAAGTTTTTCTCTGAATAGTCGCACTAACTCTGCTCTATCAGCGCTATTTTACTGCTCAATACAGCCTTAGCTTGTTTAACGACGCTTATAGGCCTACCTTTCCGTCATCCAGTTCCGTTTTCGGTTTCCGTATCCAACGATTCTTACGGCGTGACCTGTAAAGATAAAATTAACTAAAAACTTTAATTGACTAACCTCCAAGATAATCACCTCCAGTGTATTTGTAGATGCCTCCTTTGTACTAAAAAAGGGTGATTTAAACAATTTCAATCCATCGTATTTCTAAGTTTTTTTAATGCCTCGTTTTGAGAGATTTTTTGAATGTGTTTAATGTTTTCAATGACAGTTTTGTAATGAAAAAGCTACGATCATATAAAACCTATGTAAGAATTCTCAAAAATCTTACGTGGTAGAAGTCCTCAAAAACATCAAATGCTGCGACAACTGGTCCGTTGCGAAGCAACTCGTCGATGACTCCTTCATTGTCCTTTGTAAAGTATTGCAGATGTTGGCCGAAATAGTGATCCTTATCGTAGCTTTCTTTCACATATGACTTTTGGCACGTCTTTTCACACTTATAATCTTTAGTTGGCTCCGTCGGACAATCGAACTTAGCGCTGTCCGGAATTGGTTTGCATGGCTAAATTGTTACAAGTATTTAGAAAACGATTCGATAGTTGAGGTATTTAAGATTTCAACATTAAGTAACATCAAAACCAAATGTAAAAAATGTTAGTCTCTTTTCTGCTCAAAAAAGCTTTGAATTAAACGTAGCTCTATTAAATTAATCACTTACTCTGATTGGGTAAGGCTTGCATAGAGCGTTGTTGGTATAATTTGAACCTAAAGTTACTTAAGAACAAATTGCTTTGTTATAACTAACCAGTTACAATTCCATTGTTGATGAAATACTCAAAGGCTTTGTCTGGATAGCCTCCTTGACATTGATTGCCGCAGTAACTGCAGCATGATAGCAGATCTAGAGCCGATATAGACGTTTTAATTTTGCCTTTTGAAGCAATGCAAAGGCGATCGCTCATTACCGAAGTAGTGGAGACTGCCCAACAAGAGCCGCATTGCGATTGGTCTTGAATAAGTCCGATGACTTCGGCACAATGCGGCCACGCTTCAAGTGAATCAAACGTTTTGGGAATCTGCTTTGGTGAAGCGTCGAGGGTTAACTTTCTGGGCTTTGCTGGTGTACCACGTCGACGCATATGACTTGGTTTTTTGAGTGCGCCAAGGTACTGCTTTAGCTCCTCATTGCTTTTTTGATGGAATTGCGGGTAATGAACAGCGTACCAACCGTCTTGTGCATTGATGTGCTCGACTAAGGCCTCGTTTTTAAGTTGTCGAATGTCTGTCGGTGCATCTTCAAAGCCAAGCGAACATGCGATGACTGCAAGTGAAACAAGAAAGGCTACAGTACGAAGCATTGTGACGCTTCAAGAAATGATAGAGTTGTCGTCATTACTTTCAGACATATTTATGGACAAAATCTTATCTTATTTGAAAGCATTACAGCCAGGGGCGGAGTCTAGTAAGTTGGTGCAATCTTTTAATCTAACAATAAATGTCAAATAAATAACGGTGTTCTCTACGTATATCCTCAAAATAGCCATTTGCAACGATTTATTCTTTGTTATAGTGTTGATTTTATCATCTGTCATCTAAATCAACAAAAAGTTAAACAGCTAGCACTACTGTTTGTTAATTATAAACGACAATTATAGAAGTATCTGAATTTGTCTTTGTTCGAGATGCTTGAAAAAAAGAAGTGTTAATTGTTCATTAATCTAGCAGTTTTGATGTTGTTATCAGTGTTCCGACCATACATTAAGAATTTCTCAAGACTTTGCTAATTTCCGTATCAAGGCTTTCATCAGACGTAAACTTGTGACAGTTAAAAAACTAAGATTCTTTTGCTAATATAATTAATGTAATAATCAAAGTCTAAGGTAATTTATAAATTTTGTAGTATACGATGTAATGTTAGTTGTAAAGTCTTACAAAAAATAGTTGAATCTGATCTGGAAACTATACTATTGTGTGACAGAATGTCTAGCGACAGTACTTTAATAAGAAGATCATAATATTTTCTGCTTCAGTCGTTGCTTGATGTTGCCACATTAGTATAATGTCCCCACACACATTCTCAATGTACAGAATTATCTTCAGTGCGATAGCATTGCTATTGTCAGCAATAGGTCAAACGATTCAGCATCGTCTTAACCCATTTGGACAGAACTCAAACGATGACAAAACGTCCTGAAGCTCTTGAAATTGTCTGTCTACATTTGTAAACTGTTTGAGATCGCTTGTTTTAGATGTAGCGATATGTACAAGCTGTTCCTATACTTTTTGCATGTAGTCGAGGTTAAAAGAGCAAGCGTTTTAGTTCAAAAAAGCAGTAATGTTGTCGCTTGAACAATGTTTGGATTGTGACGACTTCTTTGTGAATGACATTATGTATAAAAAAACCTTTAAATTAACTTTAGGAGTGATTCTTGCTGTGCTGACTTTGTTGAGCCAGACGTTTGCTGGTTAGAGCATGCTCATTACGTTCACTTGATTTTTTGAAATCGTTTGTTTTCTAGTTATGACGGTTAGGTTTGGAAATAAACATTCGAACATTGTACTTTTTGACCGCCCTAATTTTTGCGATTTTCTCGTGATCTTCCAAGAACAGCGTTGCAATATGCTTTAATTTCGTTGCTCCTCTCGTCTGCTGTGAGTATTTTTCTATCTGGCATGTTATTGAAATAGCAAAAAGGAGATGACATTTCGCTTAAAAAAGTCGAAACATGTAAACAGGAGGGGAATACTTGTGCTCAATTAGCAACTTTAAAGAATGAATGAAAGAGAAGAATGTTTTAAAGCGTCTATAATTTGAAAAAATCTTGTATTTAAAGACTGTTTTAGAGACAGTTTTATAGGATAAGGATTGCTTGTGTAGATCAAAGTTTACTACCATCTTTGTACTCAATTTAAAAAGTTTCTAAAAAAGTATTTTCGGTTTAAATTGACACAATAAACACAATTGTTAAATAACTCTTTTAACATATGATAATTTTATAGAACACAACCTTTATAATTACTCATTGTCATCAGTTGAATTAATTTAAACTCAGATAATATTAGTTCACTTAATTAAGAGGCTTTATCAGCAAATCAAGTTCTAGTGAGATTTGAACAGAAATTGCTAAAACACTTTTGGCATAATGATTCAATGTTTTGTGTAAAATAAGCTTTTTAAAAAATTCGAATTGGTACTTGTGTTATTGCAAAACATAAAATTTTGACTCAAGCAATTTTTTAAAGACTGTCGTCAACAGTAAAAGTTTTGGTAATGGCAAACACGAGTATATATGGAGAAGCAGATTTTTCAATTTTTACGATTGTTCAACGTCTCTAACAATCAACAAAAAACATCAAAACGATAAGCTCAAATCGTTTGGAATGTGCTTAATTAAATGATTACAGTATTCATATAAGATAAAGAAAAGTTGTATAGTGGCGTCTAAGCTCAGTTGCGCGTAATAAATCAAATGAATATGTGCGACCAAGCAAGTGGGGTACTGTTCAATTATGACCGTCTTCAATATAACGGGTCTATGAAAAAACTGTATGTCTTTTTACTTTACTATGAGAAGGGCATCCACTGATGACAATAATTAAACTTGGCAGCTTTCAAATTTTCCTTTGTTGAATTAGTTTTTGTTGTGTCTTGAGATCCGTGGACACTACGCTGATCACCAGAACAAATAGTGTCAGAGGCAATCCCTAATCGCAGTACAGGAAGTAGTTTATTCGACAATAGAAATACAACCGATGGCTAATCGGTGCTCATTTCAAACTGACTGCTCCTCCGCAACGGCTTACTATTTATACCTTTGAGTTATGCAAATTATATCCCGCGATGGCCGACCGCTTCCAACAGTTTTCCTAAAGCAAAAGTACACAAAAGTATACGAATTGCAAGTGGGATAAACGTTCTTGATAGCCATAAATTAACTCGACATACCTTGACATAAGTTTGAATTGTTTTTTAAAACAATTTTTATCCAACTACTTTTATTTAACAGATAGACTTGCAATAGTAAAATTTTCTTAACCTTTTGACTAATAAATTGCAGCAAATTTCAAATTTAAATCATATTTATCCTGTAAATCGGTACTACAACTTGAATTAAAAACAAAAAAAAAATACCAACAGGGATTCTTAAGAATTATCCGATCGAAAAATCTAGCTTAAAAAGTTTTGTTTAATTCTAAAATTCTCAAAAACAATTAGACATCATATTAAAATTTTGATTTCCCTAACAGACTAAATTGTTCTTTTGTATTCCAAGTTGGTCTTGCGCTGTATATTAAAAAATTTTTTTTATTAAATTAAAATTTTTCAAACATTGCTTATAATAAATATTATGCAATTTTTATTTTCTTTTGCGCTATGAATTTAGAAATCAATCTGAGCATGAACAACCCAAAAACTACCGAAGTTGAGGGATATTGTCACTGACAAGTGTCAGTTTGTAGATCGGCAAGAGAATAGGCAACTATCATAGACTAGCTACATTCAAGCTAGCTATAATTGCATAGCATCTAGTAGTCTAAATGCACACATAATTCACTGAATTCGACTATATCTAGCTGAGTTTTAAATTACCACTGAGTATTTTTCTTTTTTTCAAACAAATTACACCAACTGTTAACCAGAACATACTTTTTATAAAAGATAAAATTCTTATAAAATGTAATTTTAGAATTAATTTTAAAAAATCAATATTTTTTGTTTCCTTTCTTTCTCAAAATCAAAAAAAAAGTTAATCACAGTAGATCAGACTCAAAAATTCTGACGAACGATAAGGGTGGGCGAATTTCTTCTTATCTTTTGTTCTGGCTGCAATAAATAAACGTTCGTTTAATCTAGGAGGGTAAAGCGAAGCAATCTTTGTTCGCGTTTGCAGAAAAAAAAAAAACCACAATGAGCCTCTCTTCTTCTCTCATAACTTTCGTTTCTTTTCGTTTATCCCGTTTTGAGAATGACTGACGCAACAAGAAGCAATGATCTCTATTGGTTATTAATCCTACAACTAAAAATGAAAAAAAAAAATATTTTTTTAACATTTTTAAATAAAATTTTTTTTAACGAAAAGCCTTTTTAGCAGAATTTTAAAATTTAGAAATTAAAAGTGTGCAATAAGTTGCAACATGTACACGAAAGTTGAATTGACTATCTACTAACTCGAAAAATCACATGATTTTTTCAACACACACACAATACCTTCTTGTGTTGTGAACACCTTTAATATTTGTTATGTCTTTGCCTAAAATGAATGAAAAACTCTCACAGCATATTAAATATTTTAATGCAACGTATGACTGCTGAATTTACAATAACAACAAGAAAAAAACAAGAGAGTGGTAATTATTTTGTAAAACTTTTATTGGGCAATTAACTGAATCAACTCTTGGCTGAACGAAAAGCTGTCTTTTATTCAAAAACCTCTTCATTCAGCGTTCTCAACAATGTCAATTCTTTTCAGTTTCATATTACTTGTTTAAATTTTGACAAATTTTTGTAAATGTTACACTTTTTAATAAAAAAAAATGTACAAAACAATTTCATGTAAACTATTAATGCAACAAATTGAAACAGTCCATGTTCCTGAATAGCTGGATTTTTGTAACTTAAATCCAACAGTATCTTTAGAGAACATGCAAAGTCTACAAATTACGGGCACAATAAAATTGTCAAAAGTCAATTTTTTAAACAAATAAAAATAGTTATCTTATTATTAATAGACAAATCTTAACATTAAGGACGCATAGCTAGATAGACTATTACATTGAGTTTCATAAACATGTGCCTCCTGCTTAATTTTGCAAACCAAGCAAAAATTTGTTAATAACTCTCATTTGAAAGCCATCCTATGTTTCAGAAGATGCTTCGAGACGATATTCCAATCAAACCAACAAAAAATTTTAAACTTCTAAAAAACATTTTGCTTTAAACCAATTTTTGACGTTGACATGTTAGTATAAATACAACACACGCCTATACGTTTAACCTTTCTTTTCAGTGTTGCAGAGAACTTTTAAAATTGCTTCATAGCTAGTATCATTGCCGTTGTGGTAAATTAACCCAAAAAGTCGGCTCAGCGCTGGCTCGACATGATCCAGAAGGGTTGCAGCGATGAGACGTTGCTATGCTTGCGAGATCGACTCTTAGGTTGTTCAGCTGTCTC